>MNPL01004435.1:0-12320 GCA_002081605.1 Tropilaelaps mercedesae
AAGATACACTTAGGTGTGTCTTACGCACACACTTAAGATGCACTTAGGTGTGTCTTACGCACACACATAAGATACACTTAGGTGCGTCTTGCGGGCACACTAAGGTGAAATTAAATTTGTCTTACGCACACACTTGAGATGCACTGAAATGTGTCTTACGCACACACTCTAGATACACATCGGTGTGTCTTAACTTAATCGCACACACTTAAGATGCACATAATGGGTCTTACGCATACACTTAAGATGCACATAATGTGTCTTACGCATACACTTAAGATGCACTTAGATGTGTCTTGCGTGTGTCTAAGTGCTCAAGCCGCTAAGTTTGACCATCCTATCAGAAATTATGCATTCTTTATTCCGTCTTGGAATAAAACTTCATTAAAAAATAATTGTCGCTTCTGGATTAGGGTAGTATAGCTTTTTTATTATTTCTCGTTAGGTGAACCCGATCCCCCAGTGAAGCTCCGTCTTAGTGAAATCGATGCTGATAGCTGCGTCGTAAGCTGGCAACCACCAAGCGACGACGGGGGAAGTTCGATTACGGGTTACGTGATTGAACAGCTTGCAGTAAGTTATGCGACACTAAATCAGTACGTAACGCAAATGAAGTTATGATTCAGCTGAAACTCAATCGAGCGACAAGCGGCGATTGAGGGTACTAGGTAAAGAGGATAGCGATCCAGATGTAATAACTTTTGCCAAATATTTTTGTAACTAGTGAACGAAGACTCTTTAATAACATAACGCCGCAAATTCGCATCTTGCCGCAACTTGCATCACGGTATTAACGCCATCAAGAGCTGATAGAAAATGATGACAAATAATCTCAACACGTAATCGTAGTAGTAGTAGTTATCAATATAATTACCAGTTATAATTACCAAATGACCAATGTATAATTAGACGTGAAAAACATTCCGCCTGCCTGTTTCTACGAGCGTAAATTACAAGGCGTCGCACAATTTAAATTTTGGTATATTATAACGCTTAGCGTTCCGAAAACAATCCTTCTTCAGGAAGAGGAATCTACTTGGGAGAGGTGCGGTACGACGCAGGCTCTTTGCTACAACGTTTATGGTCTTAAGCAAGGCAATGTTTTTCAATTCCGTGTGAGCGCCGTAAACATTTTGGGCCAAAGTCGTCCAAGCCGGCCTACGGTAC
The DNA here is from genome assembly GCA_002081605.1 of Tropilaelaps mercedesae. Taxonomy (NCBI): domain Eukaryota; kingdom Metazoa; phylum Arthropoda; class Arachnida; order Mesostigmata; family Laelapidae; genus Tropilaelaps; species Tropilaelaps mercedesae. The sequence goes on from MNPL01004435.1 coordinate 1,168, forward strand.
CAATCAGGATGAGTCCTGATGCCGATTACTTGGATGAAACCAGTGGAAAAGAGGACTCCGTTCCATCGTCTTCCGTATCCGTTCACGGAGGATATCAGGATTCGATTTTTCAAGTAAGCAATTTCAGTGAATCACTTGTTTTGGTGAATTGTAGGGGAAAAAGAGAATCTCTTTCTTGTAATGAAACTATCAATTAAGCTACCTATTCTCTTTAAAAAATATTACATTTTCATAAAAATGTTGTTAATCTTTTTTAAAGATATTGTACCTTTTATAAGGATATTGTACTCTTTAGAAGAATATATCGTACCTTTTGAATATTGTGCTTTTTAAGAGAACATTACTATTTTTGGAACGATATCGTATTTTTCTAGAGATGTAGCCGTTTTAAGAAGGCTGTGGTACTTTATACATTCTTCTATCTTCGGTGCATGTGCCATTAAAGAGAATACATTTTATTTCTTGTAGGACATCTCCGCTATACAACAGGAGGAGCGGCTTGAGATTCGACCTGAGTTCTGGGCAGCTCCTGAAGAAACGTCTCCAGACAGTTGTGTACCGGACACCCTCATAGGTGGCAGCCAACCGATGAGAGAATGGGACGAAGTTACGCTGGGTTAGTGCTACTTGCTTTTAGTGTTTTCTGCGGCTAAGTGACTTTAGGAATGATTTCAGGCTGTTACTTGGTCACAATATGTCCATATATTTTGCTGATAACAAATTGTCTACAGTCGTGATTAACTGAGTCGGACAATACCTTGTGTACCGTAGTGTTATACTATATCTACAGCACACACTATATCACACGCTGGTTTGGCTAATGTACAAGAGATTTTATAACCAAAGGACTGTAAAACCTTGCGCATCCTTTTAAATCTGCAACCAACTGATGGTCAATACAGTTAATTAGGCCTCCTATAACGTCCGCCATTGTTTTAATAACCACAAAGGCAATTCCTTATATCTAATTTTCAGTTGCCGATGACACGTTAGATTCAGTCTCCGAATTCTCAACGTACCAGAACACGGGCTACTACTCAGCATCACCTGTGGGCACGGTTGCATCGTCTAACGATACGGCGCTAGACATTGAAATGTCGGAGCTTATGAACCTTGTCACTTACGACTGCTCAGGTTCAATTATACATGTTAATATCATGTATACGCACCTACAAGGAAAAACATGAATCTTACCACATACCTAGGGCATTGGCTAGCTATCAGCTGATTTATGGCCTTCTTAATTCTGGCTTAGGCTTATACCCAATCGCGGGAATACTTTAAAATCTCTGCACAACATGTGTATCGCTAGGCAGTTGGTCTCATGTTAGGAAGATGAATTTACATAAAATTTACATCATATGAGCAACCCGACGTGCCTATATTTGCATGTCAAAATTCTGTTAAGTTATGAAAACGGAATCAAGTGCACCATGGACCTTAAATATTCTTGTCTATGAGACTGTAAGGGGTATAAGTGACTGTGCTCGTAAACGTGGGTCTCTCTACTGTGTATGGTAAGCCACACCTATGCGCTATAGGTGCTTTTCACAATTACGTCAGAGGCTTTGTAGGAAGGTTGAGTCAAGACTATTAGAACAGCCGATTGTATAAGCTACTGAGTAACGATGTTTATCTGCATTAAACAAAATGAAATACTATTCCATTTGTCCTCATACATCATACGTCATACATCCTCTTTCTACTGACCTAAAACTATGTTTTTTCAGTTTTTTTCGCTTCCAGTTACTCTGCCTGGCTAATAAACCTATTGTGAGACAAACACTATTCACCGTTTTAATGTTGGTACGTGTATGCTTGCAACTAAATTTTTTGTAACTCCTTAATTTTCAACAGGCTCCGAGCAAGATGCGACGGTTGTGCAGCGGCCGTCGTGGACTCCAGCGTCCTATCCTAGCCCGTCGGTGCAAACTGGCGTATTGGAAGAGCGTGAAGAGATCCGGAATATGCGAAGCAGTCGATCCAACGCTGAGGTCCAACATCCACTTACAAACCCTGCCGTGAATCTTACTCCACCTGAGAGCCCAGTCATGACCGTAATTGAGACTGCCGGTAAACACATATGCCCCAGCTATTGCCACGATCACGAACTCCTTTGACATGCATAGGCGTTATAACTTTTAATTTTCGCTGTTCACACCTTGGTCACGCTGCATACTAACGGACGACTTGGCTAATTTTCAATAGTTAACTTATTCGATTACGGCATCATTTTCAGGGATGCTCCTATCCTGACGTCAAACTTTAATTTTTGTGGGACTATTTATGTTATCTGACGTTTACGTAATTATGTTTCTAAGTCTAAGCTTCTGTAGGATTCTCGCTCGCTTTTGAAGTAATAACTGCGGAAGATTCAGCAACCAAGGCAATAGCTAATCCTCCACTAAACGGGAAAAAGCTTTTGACGAAATGCATTTTCTTAATTTCTGCTGGACTTTTTATTACGAAGGGAATTGGCAAGAGGTAGCAGAAGAAACATGCGAGGATGAGGTGACAGTGATGCAAGCCGATGCTAGCAGTAGCGGTAACACGGATGTGAGCGATATAAAGAAAAGATCTTTTGCGGACAGCGTGGCCGAGATCACCGATGATGAAGGTACTCCGAAATAATGAACATGTCATAGTAAAATAATTCATGAAAAACTGGACTCTGAATACAATTTTTACAAATCATCAGCTCATAACGAATGTATATCGTTTTGACGTTTATGCAGAGTGTCTTGAAGAAATCAGGGTTCGCGAGGAACTGGCCGAAATGCTCACAGAGCCAACGCATCTACATGCTGCAAAAAGCAGTCGAAAGCCCGAAATACTGGATGGGGTCCCGCTTATTGCACTAGAGCGAAAAGCTTCGTTGCTAGAAGATATCCACGAGATTGATGAGGGTTCTCTCAAGGATCCTCTTTCCGAAGGTGCGATAGCTCTAGGCCTGCTGCATGTAATTACAATGATTATCCTTACATTTCCGCCGGTTAATCCGAGGGGTAATATATTTTCTGGTTTTAACGGAATCATTTCAACGTAAAAAGATATTTACTAATATATCTTATTGACCGTGTGAAGCATGTTCCAGACATACCGTATTAAAGTCCACTGTCTGTCTATGGTATTTAAAATTGTTACTTTTGAAAATACTTTACAGTTTAGTGCGCGCAGATATTTATGCACAATGCAAAAGTACGTCCATGTAACAAACAGTAAGAGTACCCTATGACGGAATAAATCTCACTCACAAGTAAATGCACACTATAAACAAACTGTATTTACTACGTACCTCTCTAAACGTTTGGAACAGTGAATGATCTTCCGTTGGCGTCCATCAGCAAAGCGGCGAGTGCCACCGACACCTGCCTACGGCTTTTGGAGCGAAGCCCTCAAACGCAGGCCGAATCACATTGTTCGTCAATCTCAGATATCGCTTCTCTGGAAGACTCTATCGAACGCGAGTATAACGATCAGGCTCAGCGAATTGAATCGCTGGAGCTCGGACTTGGAGTGGAAATGGCTTGTCTTGAGAGGGACCTGTCCCTGCTTAAGTCTCTCCAAAAGATCCTCGACGAAAATGGTTACCAGAGAAGTGATTGTTACTACGGCACGCGTGAACAGCGAAACCTCGTCCGGGAGGTCGGTGGCCATGGCGAACTCTATAATGACCTGTACCGGCGCGACGGGCTGGAGCGAATACAAAGCATCTTTCCAAAGTTTCGTGCCGAACTCAAAGCCTTTGAGAGGACACACCAACTTAAAAAGCATACGGCAAAACGATTTTACGCCGAGAAAACAGGCAGCATATTCCGTATACCTTCGCCGAGCAGTACTGATAGCGACTCATCGGAGAATCTCCAGTCATGCACGTTGGACTACGGTTATAGAACATCGGGAGCTGCTCCAAAGATTATTAGTCATCTCCAGAATCGTCACATTCAGGTGGGCTGCCGCATCAAACTCAGCTGCGCCATCGATGGGGATCCCTGCCCAGAAATAACCTGGTTCCGCAATGGCAGGCCACTGACGATTAAGAACCGTCATTTCATAGTCAGCATGGTGAGTTCGTGAAAGCCGATGTCAACTCTACCGATTGAGTCTAACAACTGATTAACCGGGGCAGTACGATGAGTCAATAAAGTTAGTCTCGTTATTGTAATGAGTCCCTCAAGTAGGAAAAATTACCTCATAAATACAGAGCCGAGGAAGATAAAGTGCAACTCTGATCCAGAGCGTCTGACGTGAGTGAACAATGGATCCTCATAGGTATGTCCAGACAAGGTGAATCATGAAAATATCTACCTCGCGTAAGCAGACGACTTGCATTCCCGTAAGGCAGATTAGCATTCTAGAAGGTGTATCTGACCCTCTAGTGTCATTCTCTGTAAATACAAGTGAATTGAATGTCTGATGGTTAACTATACGCAATGGTTAAAACGTCTACACAATTTTGTTGCCATGTCTAGGTTTCGTGGAATTCTTTTAGCTAAATAGGCTGCTAGGTATTTTTCTGATAAAAATACCTTCAGGTATATACGTCAAAGCCTTCTACTGGATAAGGGTCACGAAGCTGACAGCTTTCTGGATTAAAAATGCGTAGTTAGAAGAAGACGAGACGCCATGTCTATTTGACGGCTCCTACGCCGGCTATAAAACAATTCAGGGTGTATTATGATAAGTAGACTAATGTCTTCTACGTGCAGATGTCTATAATTTGGAATGTACTATGAGGGAACTGCTCTCTACGTACGGGCTCCAATGTTAATATATAAAATGTTGATATATAAATAAACTCCTAAAATTGATAAAACTTCGTTGTCTCGATACTAACGGAATTTGTAGATAATTGATCTGAATATGAGTTTGCCCACGTTGAAGACGCTAACAAGCTATTCTTAGCAACTAGCATTTCGTGACGAATCACAATGAGCATGCATTAAAGAAGCTTGGTAGACGTAATCAGGTGTATAAAAAAACTTACTGCAGTTATTTTCTCCCAGTATCTGCCTCACTGTCATTCTCTCTCTACTCTATCAGTATACACTATCCGATATAAGTTTGCATTAGACAGACTGCATTAGACAGACTGTATTTGCAATTTCCTGCAACAATGTCTGGCCAGCCGATAGACGATTACTCCGCGCCTTCATCCTCAAACATCGGCATTCATCAGCTGGCACGATCGGTGATGCACTTGCACAGAGCCTAGCATGCTCTTCGTCTGGTGTCATAACGGCTGCAAAATAAACGAAACCCTATCAAGCAGTGTGTGTGTCGAGGTTGGCTTCCGCAAATGCACGAATAATACGATTTGCCTAAACCCATCCTCACACAACGGCCAACAATGGTGATCTCATCAATGTATGTTTTACATTTGACAAATCTCTGCCAAATCCCTCCCAGACCCGCCGTTCTTCGGTACGCTCATACGGTATACTTGCATGGCTCCAGTGGCTCGTTTTGGTGAACCTATGGTGCGTTATAATCTTCACACTTCTGATGGTGACGAAGCGCAAGTCAGCGTACGGTCATTCCAAACCCGTCCCCTTTCTTTACTCTATACAATGTCGTACTAATGCTGGAAACGGTTATATTCATTCACATATGCATCTGCGTCGTGTCAAACTACGTCGATCATTTCGAAACGTTGTAGCAAAAAGTGCTGCAAGGGGACCAACGTGCGAACGCAAGAGTGTTACATAAACTTGAGAATTTTCTACCACGAGTCAACGTTTCGGATATATGCTTCCTCTTACGTATGCCAACTATTTTGTCCAACTCGTACTTGGCATTCCGGTGAGATTGACCTCCAGTACGGTGCATACGACTTACCACATCGGCTTCTATGTGAATCTCGAGTACTTAATCGGTTTGATCGCCTAACAAGGTCAGCAGCTATGTAACCACCCGCAGAAGCTTCGCAATACCTGCAGAGAATCTTGCTCAAACGACATAATCAAGAAATAGACCCCTTTCTTTGAGTCTATTCGGGACTTCACATCGACGGCTATGATAAACTTGACTGCCGACATTCGGACGAATTTCTGTCTTTATGCTAGTTATTGACATTCCTGGTATACCAGCTTGCATTCGATATGTGCGTTGCTGGAGTTCAGATCTGTGATGAACTAAGAAAATCAACTTAAAGGCTTCAAGCAAGTAATTTCAAGGGTTCGTCCAGCCGAAGCAAACGTTCAGCAAATCTATAGTAAAATATACTGCTTAATATATGGATGTTAAATCGCGATTCGCTTTGAGCAAGGTGGTAAAAATGGGAAGACGTAGCATACATATGACCATGTATAATTTGAAGAAAATCTCCAAAAAGGCTTCAAAACAATCTAATTAGCAAACATTTTATTCTAATGAATTAACCTGGCGACTTTCCACATAAAACCCATACAAAAAATATTCTGCAGGCGACCTTAACGACTGTGGATTTCACGCGCTTATTCAATTAAATTCGCTACGTTTGTTGTGCCGTAAATGGTTTGTTGCAAGCCAAAAACGTCGTGAACAGTAGCACTAAAAAGTTATCAATTTGTATTACAGTTGGATTTCGGACTGTGCACGTTAGAAATCTACAATGCGAAAAACACGGACACGGGAGAATATTCAGTCATTGCCAAAAACAAATTCGGCCACTGCACGACGTCTGCTTACCTCCGTGTGACGGGTTAGTTGTTGACCAACAGTGCGATATTTTCATCACGTAAACGGACACGATTCTCAGTATAAGCAGCTCCTAGTACAGCTAAGCTGTAGAATAGCTGTTCTTCTAAAAGTAACTGTTCATTGCCGCGGGGATCATTTGTATGTGCCCTTGTTGCCTATTAGGTGGACGCGAACAAAGTCCCGAGCGACCCATGATATGGCGAGCAACTGAAGACGTACAGGTGGCCCCTGGTGCAGAGGCTGCAGAGCTTCGGTGGCGAGTCACTGGATGGCCCCTACCGTCGGTGCACGTGTGAGTAATTCCGGGTTTTTCGCACGCAAAATCCTCGATAATTTTTTCCTTACCATTGCTACGATCCGTTTCTTCGACCTAGGCAATTCATCACGTAGGTTACATTTCGCCAAAGCCTATATATTACGTTCAGTCGGGACCTTATTGCCCATTTGTTAAATGATTGGTACAACGAAAAAGGAGCACCACTATTTCGTAAAATTTTGGGTTCGATTCGAAAGACGGTCGAACGGAACAAATACGCCATAACAAAAAATATATGATTTTTACGCTGGACGACATTTACATTATAACCCGACTTCACGTCAAATGATCGCCTTTCTCTTCTTATCCCTATGAACTGTAAGGTACCATGGAGAAAATCGTATTCGAACGGATCTTCGTCGCGACGTTACGGTTTTGGCAGGTGGCGAATGTTCTGTTAAGGTGTTTTGTCCAGAGACAGCTGATTGCGGGGTCTATACATGTATCGTGGGCAACCGGCTGGGAAGAGCTGCAGCTACAATTATCCTTCGTTTAATAGGTAAGTTGGTTTAACTGGCACAAAGATCTGGAACTAGCCGTAACACGGAGTAATAACTAAGCACGGAACAGTGCGTTTTATGGTGGCCATTCGGAATCGCCGAGAGATTAGTAAGTAAAAACGAGAGGCCCTACGAGAGCATTAATAAAATCTTTTATTTAATACTCAATGTAGTTTCTGCCAACCGGGCATTTTTGACTTTTTGAGTTCTGGTTATGCTTTATATTCATTCCGGACCGTTCTCTCTTTTTCAAAAGAGAAACGATTTGATTAGCGACGAACGCATAAGTACACTTTGTCTTACGTGTATTTTCAACTCAGGCACCGCTAGATTCTTATTGTAAACAAGATATACCCTCGTCATCTGCCGTTATGAAGACCCAACATAACGGGCGAATGACCGATTTTTATACAGATTCAAATTCAAAGAGATAACTGAGAATTAAAGATCTGAATGTTATTTGTGTTCCATATACGTATGTGGGATTTGGCAAAGATATTAATTTTCGTTAGATTGAATACGATTTTCCAAGTCAGCTGAGGCATATACTAAAATTATAGCCGTCTAGTCAATTGCTGTTAGAGAATCTGAAAGCTCTAGGAGTCCGAAAATCCTTTGTTACAACGGAGACAGCAGAAAGGAACGGCGGAAAACCTCCCTTAAGAAATCAGGTGACCGGTGATCGAGCACTATGCATTGCTACAGCCATTTATCAATTATCTTTAAAAATATGGAAAGAGCTATGCAGAAAAGCACTAATATATTTCTCTTCAACAACGCAAATAGGTTTAGGACGACCGAAGGCATCCTTATCGCTTCGTTCCTAATTACAACCATTCGATAGAAACGACTTATTCAAAAGCAAGCGATTCGTTTGACCGTGCGTTTCTACTTGGGTATATTTATCCGGAGTTGATCTAGCCACCCATATGCGAATAAGATATAGTGAACAGAAAACAAAAAGCTAAGAGAAGATAGAGCGATAGAGGATGATCTAGACACACCCGTATACAGACAGTGCTCCTCCTCGTGATTCGACACAATGGGAAGAATAGACCCCTGGGGGATTACACGACCGTAGCCGCTCAAAAAGCTAACAACGATGGCGTCTCACTGTCTATAGTACGCACGCATAGTTCTTCCCTATCCCGTTCGTCGGTCCTTTCAAGGAGGGAGATGAACATGTTGTCAGGGGAACTACTGGTCTAAAAGTTTCTGAATATATAGAATTCCATAAGAAGCAGCGTTTACAATGTCGATCTGCGACGCGAAAGGTGTTTCGTTTCGCATTTCATCGATTCCGCCCTCTGCTCAATAGTCATATAGTGAGGGTACGCTAAAGACGCGTCTATCGGGTAAGCACCTGCAGGCGCTTTCTAGTTCACAAGAGACGATAGGTAGTGTGGTAGAAACATGAGTGCCCCTTCATTACAACGACGGTGATGCCGGCAAAACAAGAGGTCTTTTGGGTTCAGGGTTTTAAAATCAGTGAAATGATCGCCCTGTCGTGGTGCAGCTATTCATGGAAGGAACGTAAAGATTGTTAAATAACGAGATTCGGAGAAACCGGCTTCCTTTTTCGGGTCGACCATGGGCTGGAAGCCATTGAATTAAGGAGCAATATAAAAGCTCTGCAGCGAGTTTATTATGTTATGATTATGCTAATGTACCGTTGATCAGTCCTACTGTTACTGAAAGTCGATGAGTTTGGCTTTCAGGGAGAAACTAAAACGCACAAACTAGAGTTAAAAGAAGCACGTGTTTCCCAGTGGTCACATTATGTGGAAATTGTTCGCTGCAATTCTGCGAAACCCGTCGCTTTCACATAGCGATAGGCGAAGTTTAGGCTGTGTGAGTAGCAATTACTGTGCCCCTCGATTTAACAAAGGTATACAAGTTGTCTTCTAACACGTCCATCTCGCTGTCGCTGGATGGTTTTAAAAATTAGACGGATAAAATGAGCTTCTGGTTCGTGATTCCACTGTTGGTACACTCGTATTTATGACACGAAGATGTTGTGAAAATATTTTGATATAAGCCTGAATTCTTAACGCATAGCGGTTCCATTTAGTGCAGGTAACTGTCCTAACGGCAAGTAAGCATAACGTTTACCGAAGCGATATATAATAAAGTCATTCCGGACCCGGAGAGAAAGGGTGGAAAAGAGAAAGAAAACCGAACATGACGTAAAACATGGTTACTTATCAACGTAGCAGTAAATGAACATAGGCAGGAGCACTTCTAAAGGCTCTGTTAACTATAGCTTCTATTTCTCTAAGGCGGAAATTTTCAGTAATAAATCCTTTCGAATCGACTGTATTGGTGTTCTACAAATTATGGTTCATACGACTTCATGATGGGCGTTATATCATGGTACAATTTCTTACGGAAATTTTTGGAAAGCATGGCTCAGCTCTGATAGCTAAAATGGTATCTAAGCGCACGCAGGTGGTACAGGTTGTTGTCTCGACGGGGAGTGTGATACCCTATGGAGTGGTTTGTTGTCTTTATAGGTCCGACGTGGTAGTTCGTCAATAACTTCCTATACATTCATACGGGAGTTCCTTGTCCTTAGGCGAAATAGCTGCCTGCGTTACTTTGATAACATTATGCTGTGCTGGCTTATCCAAAGTCTAATATACTGTGAAAATGCAGTCAAAACGAACTACAATTATAAATGCAAGCTATATGGCTGCTGGACATTTGCGATTTGTACGGCTTACGCGCGTCCAACGCACCGATTGTTTCCGATCAAGTGCTCATTTGTAAATCGTCAGTAACGCGAATGGCGGTTAATGGGCGAATATACCGCAGTCTATATACCACTCAACCGTTCAACTGCATTAGCCGCCGCATCCTCCGATACAATATGTCACTACCTGTCTGTATGCAGAATTTGTATTTCAAAGGCACCGTATGCACGTTGCTCCCTATACAAGAACTGCTCCTTGCACCGCGGTTCTAGGCGTTTCCACAAATTGCGCTGCCGTGGCTCGTTCGCCCCATCGGCGCTGCTAGCTACGTTGAATTGATCGTGGACGTTGAACACCCGCCTCCCAAAGCCGCACCGTCCGAGCGGCAACTGCCTCATGCGTTTTACTCAGCAGCTTTCGCTGTAGCTGCTGACCATTGTCACATGGCGGCGGAACGTCGTCATACGTGAACTGTTCCCAAGCCCAATGACATGTACGAAATGTGTTAAACTCGAAATCACCCATTTTTGACAAGAGGGACGTGAATAAGTGGCATTCAACTACCTTGTTGGCCCACGCTTTTCATGGAAATGCTTAGCTGAGCGGAGTGGCAACCGGTTAAGGAATTTGCGGCATACTATTCTGGGCGAAGTCTGTTTTCTGCATTGTAAGAGTTGGCACCGTAGCTAGTCAGAGTCGGGTGGCTGGGTTGCATTGAATAGATGTACCACGAAGTAATGCAAAAACCGCTACCGTGGACGTTAAATGTTGGCTAATAGTCAGCTTTAAAAAATATTTTAGGTGTACCACGTTGGTGTATATGATTTAGCTGGTAATAGATGGTAAAGTGGATGAATAACAAAATACCAATTATCACACCGATCGATGGTCATAGAAAGCGTATACTGCTCAAGATATATATATATATATATATATATATATATATCTTGAGCAGTATACGCT
>MNPL01004436.1:0-10567 GCA_002081605.1 Tropilaelaps mercedesae
TATATATATATATATATATATATATATATATATATATATATACGGCTAAAATTATTACATATAATAATTCATTTTTAGATATAAGGAATATTTAGAGATCAAGCGCCATGAAGTAAGGCTACAAGAATATTTAGGCCTGGTTCTAGAATCCCCTATTCAGCCATTTTGCTCTGGGTGCAGAATTTGTATTATTTGGGAAATAATATCTTGTAAAAAAAATTGTAATAAAATAAGTAAATAAAAAGAACTGACTTCTAGCCTCGCAGAAACTCAAATGTGATCATTTTCGAGCCTTAAAATATGACGGTTTAACGCAAATATTTTCTCAAAGGCTGCCAACATTGGGACACTGATATAACGAAACGAATTAACGGAATCCCGACAAATCAGAATCTGTATCGAAGCCTTTTACAACTTTACATTGCCATTATATTCAAATCCGCAACAACACTGAAATCCGTACTGAAGTAACAATAGGACTATGGCCAGTGGTATTGCAAAATAAATAGAGCGTGTTTGTATTGCATTGCAGACCCATAAAAATCTTCAACAGGAACCATTTAACTAGTATGACATTTTCGAATAACAAAACCTTTCTATTATTTTTACAGAGGTCGTAGAGAACTCAGCGAACGAATAGATAGTTCAAAAGATTAAATGTGGTTTTGCCTTGAATTACTTAATATTTAGTGTTTGTTTCCTTAACATGAACGATGTATGGCACCTAAATGTTTCTACAAAAACACAAGTATGTACACCACTGTTAAACCAGAGAAGCATTCCACACAAGCGTGTTACTTTTTAATAGATATTTTATTTAAGTGTATTTTTGACCTTTATGGTTATTGTGTACGTAAAGAGTTCGTAGCCTGCAGTGTCTCAACCAATTTTGCTTATTTAAAGCTGCATTGCTACAAATCGAAGAGTATTTCATGTAAAGATTCACAGATTGCGTCTGCAAAACCGGTTTTTACTTCGAAGCAGTATTGAAATCGATAGAACGTTTCTGTGTTGTGCGCGTTCGGGACTTTGTAGCAGTCTTAAAATAACGACTAGGATATTTGAAAACGAAATCCAGACTAACATGTCATACAAAACACAAAAATAGTTGTGGCCTTTATGCCTTCTCAGGGGCGACTGTATTATAGTATCATTCATTTACAAGGTTTCAGTGGCTTTTCTACGCATAGGAATTTCTAAACAACACGCATAGGAAATTCTAAAACCTTTTTAACGACCTGATCTAATTTTAAGTATCATTATTGTTATTAAGTGGAATAAACAGCGGCACATTTTTTGGTAAGAATTATGTTAACTTCATAATCACTATCAAATACGCAGAGATGATAGGCATAGATGCACCTACCGGCTTCTAAGGTTTTCATCGCGTCCAACAAAGGTTCTGAAGATTCAATCGGATCCAAATCCTTCGCACCTCTTACATTAGCTATAATTTTTACTTTATAAGTACGATGAGGAATAAGATTTGTCGCAATTAGTGTTGTGTCAGGAACTGAGGAATTTCGCCAGCAGTTTGTGCCACTGCAGTACTGCACAAAGTACGAGACTCTGTCAGGCGCAACGTTGTTGGTATTCTCCCAATTCCAGCTAAGAATGTTCTCTTCCGGATTAATTTGAGCGTACTGAAAATTTGTTGGTTTTGACACTTCTTCTTCTGCAAGATATACGGAAACACGTGTCGTTAAGCTTAACTTTTGCAGTCAGGATGAAAACTTTGAAAACTGTCAAATGCATCCTTAACTGCTACGTATGAGTCGTGGAGGTAATTCATTAACATGTTAAACATATACCTGGGAAGGAAAATGTTCCACTACAAAGTATCGCCGAAAAATTTAAGGTTTATTTCACTAGAAAGCAAGCCTGACCCTCTGTATACGATTCTCACATTATGGCTTCAGGCGTCAGAAGCTTAGCTTTAATGCGTAGGTTGTTGTGGCTTTTGCGACCTGTTTCGCGCCATCTTAGACATGCCACGCACTTCGTCTGCCTTTTCTGTAAAAGGTTACACATATTGCGAACACTTCGGTTTATCCCTAAGGCGGCAATATCCAGCTTGCTCCGATTAGATAAAGGTTTCAAGTAGTCTGTTAAACAATAGAAATCAGCTACTACGTTAATCTCCCAACTTTAGATCAGAAGGCCTTCCAGGGTATGTACATGTAGGCTGGGTGCTGCCATGAGCTTCTATACAGGCATTGAACCCTAAAATTTTATTCTTTATTAAATTACTTTCCCTTTGCACTATTTTCATCATGACTTATTTGAATCATGATAAAACAGGATAAATAATCTGATCTAGGGATCAATATGTCACGCAACTACGAGAAACTGTAATTTCAATGGCCAAACAAACGAAACAAAAAGGCCGCAGCAATGCAAAATAACACAGTGTATTTAAGCCTAACGGACGATCGTTTTCACACTGAGCAAAATTAGCATTGCAGGGAGATACATTGCATCTGCCGAAAACAGTGATTTTTCTGGACCGGATATTTACAATACAGTAGGCATAACCTCTTACGTCCAAGTGCCCATGAAAAATGCGATAATATGTAAATAAAAAAGAAACACCCAAATAAATGTAAATAAGCTAAAACTTTTAGGACATTTCCTCTGCAAGTACTGCGAAGTTTGAGCTTTTATTTTTATTTAAAACAATAATGCTCACCAATTTTGCATTTTTATAAACGTAAGAACCGTGGTGGGTATCTGTCCTACTGTTAAAATATTTGCTTAGCAATTATCAATTGTTATTTCAGCAAAAATTTTATTATTTGACTTAACTTCCGGTTCTCAACATAATTAGACACAATTAGAGAACATGTCGAGTGATGTGTGGGTGATATGGCCTTACTTGTTAGACCCGATCCGAGCACAATCGTTAGCAGTACGACAAAGATGAGCCCTCCTTTGAGTTGTGGAAATTTCGCGGCGCTCTCCTGCAACATGAGTTCATCTGTAAACACTACTAAAACTACTCAAAGTTCCTAGCTATAAAGAATTATCGTGTATCCCCTTTATTAGAGCCATTAAAACGCCTGGTTGCCGTCTACCTGTTTCCATTTCGAAATGTCGCCGGGAAGAGATTTCGTTCACGGTTATAGGCGATTTAAATCCGCGCGAGTGTGTCTTTAAGGGAATGCGCTTTCCATTGCACGTTTGAGGTGAGACAGTCTTTTGTCTTATCGCCGAAGTTCCTAAATGCACCCATTGAGAATCAGTTCGCTGTCGGCATAGCGGGAAAAGCGTATCGAGCAGAAAGTGGAGCGTAATGTGCAGGGGTAGTTTTCCCATGCAAGCAGATGTTTATTTCCGGAAGTGTACTTTATGGAGCAACAAAGTGTGAATTCTGCATTACAGTATATAAAAAGTCACAGACATTACAGGTGTCGCAGTATTTGGTTACTAAACCCGCTTGATTTCATTCACAAACTTCTCTACAGCGCCAATTGAGCATATCTCAGTAGGAAACGATTTCCAAACCGCCGACAGTCGGTGCGCCGAAGTTGGCCGAGCTATTAAATAGCTCGGGGCATAGCACACGTAGTAAGGCGCCTTGTCGATCCTTCAACGACAGGGATATTAAGAGATAAGATTCCAGACGGCATGATACACTTCAAAATTTAGACGGGCAGTTTGATCTGTACACTTTTTTCGCTCTTATTCACAATAAAGACTAAAAAGACTCATTGCAATTCAATAATTTAGTAATGATTCCTTAGGACTTTTGTAACATGTTGCACATTGTTTGATGCCAGAATGCTAGTTGATGGTGGCAACCGAAGAAATAAAGGTTGTTTTTTATTCCGGCTAGCGGTTCTGTTGGTTCTTGTTTGGCTCACTGACAAGCGGCTTTGCCCGTCTAGTATTCATTCTGTAAATCTGCTGCGGAAGACGTTACATTGTGTGTCCTCATTTGACACAAAAACCTAGCTATAATTTGCCCCTGACCGTATTTCGAAGCTATTTTCGTTTAATTATTCGCTCTACTAATTCGGTGGTTGGTTACATACGTGTTAGGTAACACTGAACGTCCAGCCCGCGTCTACCATTTCTTTGTGAAATTCTGGCAACAACCAGCACGTTTTTGCTTAACAAATCTTGAATGTTTGTTCTTGAGTAATCCATTTATATTTTCTAAGAACAAAGGAAGTGGTTTTTTTAGAACATCTCATTCCGCTGAAGTATTTATTTTTCAAATGAATGATCTTCAAAAAAATGAAAATTTTTCAAATAATCCCTGATTTGAGGTTGTTTTGCTACCCGTTTTCTTTGCTAGTGCATTTCAAGAAATTAGACATGGCCAAGAATGCAAAAAACGAGTACAGGTTCGAACCGAATACCATAACCTCCCGGAAGTGTTTCGCCGCTAAAACCAAAGGGAACTAAGGGAAAAAAGCTAATTAATGTCAGAAAAGGATTGAACCTAGAATCTATTACTTTGAAAAGTGCGAATTGCAGTTACAAGGATTAGATAAATTCGATGCAAATATCTAATAGTTTATTTATATTGTTTAGAATCACTGAATGATCATAAATTAATACAATGCTTTACGCCCAAATGGGAGCAAATGCCGAAATGATATATTATCTCGAGGGATGTGTAATTCTGATGAGTTTAATTAACTTGCAGACAGCTGGAAGTGGAATTATTGCTAAAAAGCATAAAATTGTGTAGGAATGGATAAAAAAAATAATGTTCACAGCGCATTAATAAAACTAAATATTGTACAAACGTAATTATAACTGAAAAGTAACACACAGAAACATGATATATAATCTGTAATATAATAAATACATATTCGATGCCGTAAACAACGTGTGATAGCAAAACATGTTGTAGAAAAGTCGACACAAGGCTGATTACAACAGGCGATTGGAATAGCCACTGCTGTTCGTTGTAGCTGCCAAATAACTAAATAACTGCCTGATTTGAACCCTTCTGTTGAGATCTTAATCTAGTGTTAGCCCTGGGAGTTATATAGAATTTGTCTGCTTTGTTGCTTATCTTTTCAAAAGGAGTTGGCTGATAGATAAATTATTTCAAATTTGTTTTTTCTGCACTAAGACCAATTTTGTTGGTGTTACACCAGTTCTCAGCGAATCGATTTTCCCTTGCTAAAATGAATAGCCGACAAGAGCTGAGATGCTTCAGAGTGGTGTCATCTGCGTACGTGATACTTTAGCATTCACTGCTGTCTCCATGTAGTTAATGAAACTATAGAAGTGTCTGTGGGCTTGTTGTATCACTCTTGGTTACTACTCAGGACCAGATGGAGAGATGTATCGGCTACTGAATGGGCACCAAACCTAATAGATGTGAGAAGAGAGACAAGTCCACTGAATATGTTGAAGTTCTTCTAACTTTAGTTTCTACGTGTAGCGATGTTCAATAGTCATCAATTTACTAAGCATCTGTTCAGAACGGATGCAAAGGGCCTTCCGCAATCCGATACGCTGGTATAAGTTCAAGCGCCAGAAATACGACATATTGCGTATCCAAAAGTCCCACTCTATGCATATTGCGTAGAGCCCGACTCTTGACGAGAAGTATTCTTGTATGAGGCAAAGTGACGTGTTAACAAAGACACGCATGTTGAGGTCTACAACGGAAGAGTTATTTCTTAGCTTATTCTTGGCTTTCAGATCGTACGTGGGAGCTTTGATAATCGGGCTTCCCGAATTATTCTTTCCTGATCTAGAACAAGTCAACTTTCATTCACAACTCAACCCTTAGCCGTTTGTCACTTGTTTCGAGTTATTTGATAGGATGCACTCTCAGAGCATTTCATTTATGATTATTGGTTGTTGCCTAGGTGAAGCCGTGCTTTGTGAGCTAAGCAACCATTTACCAGCAAAATCGAATTACTAATTTTATTTCGCGCGTTTACCAAATGACTGTTCAACACAGTTAGCTTTGTATAGAGAAAAATTAACACTACTCAAATAGGACAAGGCTTCCTTCATCGGAAAAACTCCTTAATTTTGAGAAAATGAGGCCCGTGCATATATGCCCTGTCAGTCGCAGTCAACGGTGGCTTCGATAGAAGTCTTTAGCACAGCCTTGAGTCTATTCGAGTTCGCTCGTCCAAGAGTACCGTGATGGGGCGTATTTTTTGACTGTTAAATCGATGTGCTTAAGTGTTATTTAAGGAATGGCTCTTGTTTCGCAACTCAAGAGATACCAATAGACCACATGTAGGACGCGATAATTTACGTAATCGTTCATTCAAAGCCTTCTTTGTAGTTTGGCAGTGGCTTACCTACGCGTTATGTAATTATAAAGATCGCTTGAGATGATTTCATTAACACTATACTCTACTTACATAATGTTGTAATGCAGTATCCATGCTATTGTTCACAAAACGGTGTCGTACCCTGTAATAGATAATCACTGATTCATATCCGTAGTTTTTCATGCAAATCTCTAACAAACAATACGGTCCAAGATAAAACCTGATGACGTTTCTGTCTTACGAGTTCGCTCAAAATAATCTGGGCTCAGCTATAATAGAAATTTCCTACAGGATTGCCTATAGGATTTGAGGCTTTATCCTATTTGAAAAAAATACTCTAAAAGTTGTGAAGAGTGATAACGGATCCTAGCCGTTTGAGTCCTTATTTTGATAGCATACCTATAGTTTTCTTAACTAACTGTGCGCTCAGTCACGTATTACACGTATTTTATATCGTGGACCTTATCTTTTGACATACAGTAATAAGAGCCGCCCTATTTATTAGCGCACTTTCATCTCAAACGTAGTAATGCACAGTTATAGATTCAAAGAGCTCACCTATCGGCAGTATTTTGAATCTCACGGTATCATACGGAAAGGACGTCAGCCGCACAAATAAATTTCGAGTACCATATTTTTTGCATCAAATGAAATATTAAAAATGTAAATAATAACAATAAAAAAGCCATCACGTGTGTAACTCAAGGTTTCTAGCTCAGTTGTGTTATTCAGGAAATGATGACAAATTCTACACAAATTCAGAAAGTTCAACCGACTTGCGAATCGAGAAATATCGCGTACATTCGTCCGATTTCACAACGCTTTCGTCAAGAGAAATGGAGCGAGCACAAAGTTCAGCTGATTTGTTTCGGTCAGAGCTGTCGCGCGAAAACAAAAAGATCGCTCATTAAGGATACGACCGGGCGGTGGAACAAGCTTGCCCACGCTTTCTCTGCTTTCCAATACCACACGTGTATTTAGTATGACTGAAAGCCAGCAATATTAGCAAGATAACGAAACCTGCGAATGCCATAGAGGCTTCGTAGTTTACTTCCTAGCAGGTGCCTCCATATTTATCGAAAAGCGAATTACTTTAATAGAAACTTAAATCAAGAGAAACTAGTGAAGTAGCCTTGCTTGCGTTTGGTATTCTAGGTTACTGGCAGGTTTTGGCAACTTCATTAATAAGACATAGATAAAAGCGCGAATAAATAGTAGTACTCATCACCCATCTATATTCCTTGGGGTCATAGCCGAGCTTGCTATACACTCGACATTGTTTTGTTACTTGTTGGAATTAGGTGTACAGTTTTCGTATATAATTTCAGGAAAAGATGTGATGACAATGAAAAAGCTAAGACTGAGCATAATTTTACAGCTTTATAGAAGGCTTGTACTGTCACTGTGCTTTGTTGCAAATTATCTATGTATTGATCGGCAAACACAAAGTACTAAGCTTGATTTTAAGGTAAGTAACTCTGATGCACATTATTATGTGTCTATACATATACACCCAAATGACGGCTAAAGAAGAATATCATGGGAACACCTACAGCTCTTACCTAAATATATACCGGATAGGTTGTGTGCATATATGGACAATCGGAATACAAGGTTTGAAAATCGTGAGGATGTAAAAAATAGTATAAACAAGTGAAATTATGCACTTTTCAAATTGTAAATTTTCACGAAGCAAATTTAGTTTGAAAATAGTTTTGTCTGTTCTAATTTTTTAAAATAGAATATAAACTACCTTGTTTGAGAAGCAATACAAGAACAAGTAGAACTTAAATTTGGTTACTTCAGCTTTACAATATGAAAGAGGAATGTTCCGCTGTAGAGAACGCGGTTTATCTCAGAAACACCACTATCGTACAACCTATAAATTCAAGTAATATATAAAAAAAATCGTCAGCTGCTCTTCAATGTGACAATGCGAGTCTAACGGCTAGGGTTGACCGAACACCTCAATTCTTATCAAAAAATTTAAATGTAATGTACGAATAGGAAGTTGTTGTTACTGTCACTGAAGGACGTGTTGAAATTGGTTAATGGAATAGCAGAGGAGATGTGGAAAAACGCATTGCAGAAAAATGTCACGAAAGTATGCAGGTATGCTCCAATCCAGCGTGAGAAATGCTGTGTAAGTAAGCACTTGAGCAAATCACGTAGCAATCATTCTAGCAACTTGAGCAATAATTTCATGTAGATGAGGAGATCGCCGAACATTTTGTAATAAAGTGTAATTCACGATGCAATTGAACAATCAGCCCAAATAGGGCGCGACTATCTGCGACTAGATGACATACGAAAGCCTTATAAGCGTTCTACTTGACCGCCGTTATCAAGGACAAATCTGGCTATACGTGCTCTGCGGGGTCCAAGTCCCAGCTATACTGCTTTAACAAGTCTACAGTACGTAGCAAGTAAGCTACCATTCAGTAACCCAAATAAGTGCTGGTTAGCAGCATGACAAGAAATACAAACATAGCTAAACTTTTTTACGAATAGTATCTCTCGCGGTTATTAACTACAGCTTTTTACTTTAACAGAAGTTTTTGTAAGATTAATATTAGCATATTTACTTTGGTAGACTGGCTTACTTTCCCTGGGCGAATTCCTTCCACGCTATCACCATACAAAATGCGCGTCACCAAAGAATAATAGCAATCAATTAGAAAACCATCTGCAACCGCGAATGCAACACAATTTTATTTACGTTCAATTTGCTTTTGTTTGTTTTTACTTGTCGATGTTTGCCAATGAATTTTAGGTTTTAAACTTCTATTTGCCTTGGTCCGATGGGAGGGTGCTAAATGCTTAAGGAAGACCCACGAGACCGTTGTTAAGATAAAAACATTGGATGCGTCTATGCTGCACTGTAATAGCTTTTAGAGCTCATATAGTGAGTACCGGCTAAAGCTCTTTATTTGAGTAATTAGCAATACTATTTATTTAATACCCTTTAGGATGTAGGTCACTTTGCAGACCCATTCACGCCTATGTTTATGTTAACTTCTGATTAAGATGTATAATCCTTAACCTTGCTTACAGCACCTGATTGTCTCTAAATAAATTGTACATATAAGCCTGACTGCAATTAAGCAATACACTGGTAATTATAATTAGAAACAACGAGTAACTAATTATTCAAACAACTATTTACTTCTTAAATAGGAAAATGCTCTATGTGTATCCACCTTCTGTTCATTATCAGTGAAATCATATAAGTTTTTAGCTGATACAAAGCTACGTCTTCGTTCGCACACTTCGTTATTGTAGATACTATTATTTCCTTGATGCCATCGTGTAAATGTCAGGCATGTTTACCACTGAAAGGAAAATGTTCCGTGGAAGCTGTAGGAATGAATTCTACGATTTACACTACCCGAAAGGTGGTATTTAAGACGGACGATTGAACTTCATAACACTATTGAAATAACGGCGTATATGTCTCTAATTGAGCTTTTTCCCTTAGTCGTTTCCAACTGCCTGTGTAACGTTCGCTGCATATCTTCCTTTCGCTAGTGCAAATGATAGCAGGAGATCAATGTACCTTCGAGCAGCAAACACATTCACACGGTTCAATATCACGTGGTTCCTGGGGTTGGCAAAAGCGGTTCTGTCGCTTAACAACCTCCATTAATCTAAATCTGTTCAAAAAAATTTTTTTACAATTTCTATATATTTTATGCGAATTGTCTACTAATTTATATATTCTCAGTTATTGTCTAGAAAGTTTATAAGATTCTAATTAGTTGTTCAATATTTTTCTATAATTGTTCAATCATTTTATATATCTTTGGCAGAGTTTACCTTTATTTTCAAAGTTCCTCTTAAAGACTTCCTGATATGCGTATTTAAATAACATCATATATGTGCGGATGGGCCTAGCAGTGACCCTGACGTCAGTCAATAAAATTTGATGACATTTGACGAAAATTTCTGCATTATATAATGTTAGAAATCAAATCTAAATTGGTTAACAAATATGCCAAAGCTAAGACTATCTTCTCCTCTTAAATAAAAAACAAACTTCTTTAGAAGATTTTATTACATCAACATTGAACAAACTTGAATGACTTACTTAATCCTCTGAGAGTAGTGGTGTAAACAGCTTTCTTTTTTCAATCACGCGCACTTGATCAATGCGGTTCACTAGAGCAACACTGAAGGTGTACAAGGCCCCCAGTTTTACACTGTGGATGACTAGGATGGTTTGATTGT
This sequence comes from Tropilaelaps mercedesae, assembly GCA_002081605.1. NCBI lineage: Eukaryota > Metazoa > Arthropoda > Arachnida > Mesostigmata > Laelapidae > Tropilaelaps > Tropilaelaps mercedesae. Next base: position 10,485 of record MNPL01004436.1, read on the forward strand.
ATAGCCCCGACACTCGCTCGATACGCAGTACAATCGTGAAAACCATTAGCCATATATATATATATATATATATATATATATAT
>MNPL01004439.1:0-13124 GCA_002081605.1 Tropilaelaps mercedesae
TATATATATATATATATATATATATATATATATATATATGCACTATCTTGAGCTTATAATTTGTTTAGTATTTTGTATATTGTTCACTTAGTATATGTAGTATATATACTTGATAGAGGTATTTCGCTGAGCTAACCTAGTAACGATGGGGTCTCGCCCATGCTGCCGCACCAGTGGATCGAATATGTTCATATTTGACAATATAAGGTAAGCTATCGAGGAATAGCATAAATATGGTGACTTGTACGTGTTTCGTTAAGCATTGTCTTGGCGAAGAAATGACATGCGGCTTATGGATAAGTTAATTCTGCCTAGTTGTTTCGTGTGCTGTTTTTTTGCTTGTGGCTCGTTCGCGCATTGGTCTTAATTGGTGTGTTTTGTCGTTCGGCGAAACTAAACACCATGCTTACAGTGGCTGACGATCGCTGTTAGATAAAGCCTAGCTGAGGTGCTTTTTCGGTTTGCTCGTTAAGGCTGATGTCTCTTGGTCGTTTAAGACGTCGTTGCCTGTATAACGTAGAAGGTGTGTATATTGAGACGTGAAGCCCGGGACTCCAGTTGTCCCAAGATCTAAAAGAAGTACGTCTCAAGCGCTTCGGCAGGTCCTTCGAGCAGATATTCGAGACAGTACTTAGCGATAGACCTATTATAAAACATTAAAAAAAATAGAAATGTTTGAGATTTTATTACAAATATGCTGTATCCATAATACTTGTCTACTCACTACCTTCGGATCTGGCTAGTCAGATCATATTCTGATGATGCGACAGAGATAATCATTTAGCCGACACTTCACTATGCACTGCACGACTTGTGTAACAGAAGTTTTTAATGTGTGAACATTTCCGGGGAATTCAAGCCCGGAGTCGTTTACATACGCCTCTTTTTCTATAGAGAATTAAAGGCCGTAGGCGGCCATCAAAACTTACCCGACGAACCTTTTCCTAGGAGCTATTGCGCTTGTTGAGTTGTCGAATGTCAATATTTCGTTGGTATATACCGAAGGCGCGCCTTGTCTGTGTGCCTGCCTGATGTCTATGTGTATGTACGTCCGTAAATGTATGTAAATTTGACGCACAGTGCCGCTCGTGAAGGCTTGTTCTAGTTACTGCTTGCGATTCATGTACAAGCGACTCCACAGGATTGGACAGAAGAGGTTGTAACTCAACATGCATGGTTTACACACATTCAGTCGCTTCAAATGTTTGTCCTGTCCGGTCATTCGTTTTCTAACCATGTAAATTTAATTTATAGGGAGCTTTTACCGTTTGCGTGTAACTGTGTAACTCAGTTTATCCTGAAGGCAAAAAAGTCTCCTGCGAATGACCTTCGTGCTGGTGGGGATAGAGAAGCTAATGTGTCTGGAGGGTTTGAGCTAATTGAAGGTCGTGCAGCTAGCCCCGATTACACTTACGTATGATCATATTTACAACAAGCGTAATCACAGATATTAATGACAGGGGTGGGCGAACAGTACTAAAAATGAACGTAATTTGACGAGTGTCCGTGTATCGTTTATAAAACGTACGCATAATAAATAAATACGCAGTCGCTTGAATGAGATTTTTTTATGATTAGCCTCCCGAGTTTGCACATGGACAGATTAACATACAACGCAAGCATTACAGGAACTCATTTATGGACAGTAACCTTTCCTGCCGACTAAGCCGCGACTATCATGCTATTCCCCAACTTTAGACGTTGCTGCCTAACAAAGCATTCCTATAAGTGACACGAACATTCCAGGAGCGTACCATACGCCTTCATCTAGCTACAAACCAACATTTCTTACACTAACTCTCCTCATATAATTGCTGGATATTTTATCTGCCGTAAGGCCGACGTTATGCTCAAATATCCACTACAGGTGACATGTCTCCGCCAAACCGGTTATTCCGCAGTGCTGAATTCACGCTAAGTTGCTAGCTAATGCATTATGTTCCGCCTGGACCCCTTCTGCTCGATGAAGACGTCCGTGTTTCGCGATGAAGTTCCCACGGGCATATTCGAAACCGTAATGAATCGCCGACCCTATAGTTGTATGGTCCGAATTTGTTCGCGCTGCGCTTTTGTCACGGTGTTTTTGCAAAAGGAATAACTCGTTCATCCAATTGTACCACAGAAACGGTTCTGCCTAATCATTCGCTGGTGTCGACTGAGAGAAAACTCTAACTGAAGTTCTCGTTCTTGGTTTGCGTAATTTCCATGGGGTGACGTTGCTGCGACTGTTGACTCACGTCAGACACAAGCCAAGCTGGAGTACATTATATATGAATTGCGAACTGAGTGACAGTTCACATATTTGGCTTTATCACACCGAAAGTGATCAGCAGGAAGCTCAAAAAAGGTTTGTTGCTGACGTCCATTTGGGATGAGTGACGAAGCATTTTTTCACAACTTATACCTCGTTTTTTAATATGTATGTATCTATATTTCTATGAAAGATCGATGAAATACAGAAATGATTACAGATATCATCTCCAACTGGATTATCAGCTCATGCTAGCGTCTTACGTCTGTGCTACGCATCGATGTACCTCCTGCTTTCAGCTGCGTATTTTCATAATGCCTACATAAACAAATCCAGCTAATCTCGCTTTTTCTCTCTGTCTCGTTCGTTGCGTTTTCTATACTTTTTAGATATTTCCTGAGCGTATCCTGCGTATCGTACGGTCGGGAGACGAAGCTCCATAACATGCCTGAGTCAGGTGATGATGAAACGCCGTTACATCGGCTAGCTGTGCACGGACTGAAGGTAGGCTTTGTGCTTGAAAACATTTTCTTGTTTTCGCAATTTTAATTGCAACGAAAAAGTGTACTACACAAATTAGCACCAGGGCTAGACCCGTTCGTTCTGTACACTCTGAAAACTTCTCGCCTGGTGTTGATGATCCGCATGTTTTTAATTCTGAAACGCTTTTTGATTCTACATAGTCAACTCATTGTTATTCGGGATAATAGGCTCTTTGTTGAGTGTCCTAATTGGTCTCTGGTTGTTGTCGATTCGATACAGGGAGCATGGACAAAGCACAACCGAGATGTGGTCTTCGGACTATTCGACGCATTCATCAACGCCGTCAACCTGCGACGAAATATGACGAACGAGGCTTTAAAGCCCTTTAAGATGGAGAATAAAGGGCAGGGAAATCGGAAGGTTCATACCGCATTCACTTGGGAGTTTCTTTTAATGGCTACGGTTTCACTGACGAGCCAATATATTCATGCTATGTCTGTAGCTTGTTATTCGCAGCAACTGTCAGTTTCTCATGAACGAGAAATCCTCTATCACCTAAACGTTCCTTGTTTCAAACGTGTTAATGATGAAGGGTTCGCCTTACAATCTACCTGTAATGGTTTAGCTTGAAATCACACTTAGTTTACACGCGTTGAATGCATCCGAATTTCTTGTGCAGGTGTCGTCCCCATCGCAAACGCCCGGTGCTAACATTGGCCAGGGAGCGTCTCTGGCGAACACTAGCAACAGCAGAGGAGCATCGTCGAAGGCATTTTCAATGCTTGAAAAGCTGATTGCTGAATCAGGTAAGCAGTACCAATCCGTCAATGTTGAGCGGGTCCATTAGCGTTGCATACCTAGTTTTATGTAAACTGACTGACATCGTGCGTAGAACATACGAGGCCATGATTTAGGAATTCGTTTGCTAATGAGATAAAATACCTCACCTCACCCAGTCGCCTCAGGCTTGACAAAGCAGGATTAAGCCTGACTGCAACTGCAATCTACGACTGCGGTGGTAAATTTGCACTCTCGCAACCTTAGGGCGAGCAGGAAACGGGCTCCCCTTCGTCTAACCGAAACCACAACTGAAACTGATATTTTCACTACCTTCAAGTTTGTTGGTTAATTTTCTCAAGCTTCTCTACCGATTCTTTCAGCCGAGCATAAGCTCGCAGTATTTACCGAGTCCGTTGAGACTCCGGAACCGGTCAATCTAACAGGCGTCAAGGAGTGCCAATTGGACGACGTCCTTTCGCACAACTGGCTAATCGAGCTGCGCAACTCGCAGGTAAAGCTATTCGTCGTTTGTTTCGTTGAATGCTATTACGTTCAGTTGTATTGAACAATTTGCCAAGGTATCCGGGTATGTCCTTTGAATGCTAAACGAAATCGTCACGAATGTATTTTGTCCGAGTAGGTGATGCTTCGGGGATGCGACACCCCGGGGTACGTTATCGTAAGTGCGGCGAAGGCCCAGATCCTTCAGCGACTGCACGTGCCTGTCTGGAAGGACAATAATCTTGTGCCGAAGACCACGTGGAGAGGCACTCTCGACTGTATGCAATACTACGCCACAGTCGAGAATACGAATACGTCTGAGAACAGCGACGACGACGTCCAATGGCTGACGACCGAGCATATCGAGGTGAATTTCAGAGTGTTTAAATTGGAGAAACTTGAAGACTCCCTACGAAGATCTTTTTATTCCCTTATGTCGGAGAGTGCCGTGGAGAACAACGATCATAAAAGTAGCGGAGAAATATAATAGTTCATTTGAAAATACGGACGTCGGAACCTGCATATTGAAATCTCCCGTTCCCCGGGGTCTATCCCGATACTCAACTTCGGGTAAAGCATAAAAATCCTTCATGACTGATGGACAACTTAGAAAAGTTTAGAGCATACAGTAAGTTACCTCAAGCCCCATGACCGATGACCACTAGTTGATTCCATCTGTGCGCTAGCATTTTAACTCTCGAGTTTCTCTAACTTTCTTAACTTGACTAAGCTTCTCGCTGTTCTACCTACCATACCGTTCTGCTGTGTCCCGTGTCGCAGGCCCTTGATACAGATATCACCGACTACGCCGACATGGTCGGATCTGGCCACAGTGTGGGAGGTGTCGTGTCCGCCGATGTGGGCGCCGGCGCAAGCGGTTCAACCGAAGAAGGCGCCCCGGCTCGGCAGGCCCAACTGCAAAGAATCATCTCACGGTGCGGGTGTCAATTTTTCTACGCCTCGTTCGGCGAGCAGGGTATCGACCCCGCCACACTCGACGAGGTGCCTCCCCTCGTAAGTGTTCTAGATGAAATCGGAATAAAAACATGTATTCGTGCGACGCACTCTTGACATTACTCTGCATCCACTTAATATGGATGCCAGTCAGCGAAAGGATGCAGGCTCATGATGCTAGAGGAAGCTTTGACGGCGAAACGCCAGCAGAATCGGGTTTATAGGCGGAATCAGTGATTTTTCATGTATTCAGAGGGTGTTACTGGCACCGCTAAAAAGCCCAGTAGCTAGTCAGTCGCCAATAAAATTGGCAGTCCCAAACTAATGATATCTGTCAACATTGCTCTTGATTATATGGACTCTAAAAACTGGTATAGATACTGAATGTGTGCAGTCGTTACCAGTGCCTGAGGAAAAGTTTTCATATTTTAACTTCGTATCTACTGTCGTCTCCAGTGGTTACATATCTAGCAGGCATATACGGCTGTTGAATAGGCTTTTATGCAGCGTAAATGCGGTCTAAAAATAATTAGCTTCATTTGTGGTGTTAATGGGCGAGCAATAATAAAAAATTTTGTCTTAACGTTCACAGCCAGATGAGAAAGATCCGGATGACCCCTGGGAGCATGAGGTGGCCGTCGACTCCTTCACTCTGATCCATCACGATTTACAGGTACTTCCAGGCTGCAGCATCGTTTTTGCTAAGGCAGCAACCTTACGCTGTTGCAAGCTAAATAAATCACCGTTGATCAGTCGAATCGATCAAATATCTTAAGTGTTATTGTAGTGGTTTTTCCCTGAGCATTAAAATTTTTCCGTCGTCCATATAGCGCAGCCCGGGTTCTTGTTTTGTTTCGCATCGAGATGGCGACTCATCGAGCAATGGTGACGCATGTCTAGTTCTGTCTTAACGACGGTCTGGCGTTCGTGTGTTTGCACCACACGACGATGGCTCTTGCTTCAGGTATGTACGAACTCTCTTCAATATTCTATGATACTCGATCTCGTCAACAATCTCCTTTTGTACGTGGAACCCCGACGCAAGGAGGCTAACGATCGTCTGCAGCGGATGCGTTTCGAGCTCCAGCTCCAGCAGGACAAAGACCAGAGAGGACCTATCATCAGCCTGCAAAATCGAGCAAGGTAGGCGCCCGTAGGCGTAAGGCGCATATTATTGTGACCTGGTGGAAACGCAGCGTATATTCCTTCACCTGTAGCTTTTTCGAATGGGGTTATCCATTAACCTAGCTGGGTAAGCTCTCATTTTTAATTCGTGCTTCATGGAACTCCAACACACGTATATGTTCTATAACGTCGTTCCGTTTTGAGCTACCTGCGTACCTCTTGGTGGATACTTAAGACATCATGGTTAGGAACGCTCTAATATAAACCACTAGAAATTAAAATTCTTATAAGGAAGGGGAGGTTTTATTAAATTTAACATTGAGATACATGGGGAGAATCTAAACAGCAGTTTCAGTGTACAATAAACGTATCCATCCCCCAATCGCTTTTATATTCTTAAGGTTTATAATTTTATATTCTTAATTCCAATCGCTGCGTCATCAAGCAGACGGTCACCCTGTAATCCTCCAAAAGCAACTCGTCCGCAGCAGGCGGTACGGCAAGGTGTAAGGTATCACGGTAGTCAGCTTGGAAGGCTGGCCGCCCTGCCTTGGCGCATGCGAGGACTGCGGCTATTAACCTTGGGTTTCAACCAAGGTCGATAAGGAGTTTCTATTGGCTCCTCGGCTCCGCGGAGTTGGCAGCACTTCGGTGTTGTCTACGGGGCTCCCTGCTGCCTGAGATTCAGGCATAATGTGGCGTCTGCCATTGACTAGCGACTACATGCCAATACCATGTGTTACTGCTGGGTCATACTACTTTCATTTGATACCAGGGATGGTGGGGAACGCTACCTAACGCTACCAATAGAACCAACCATAACCCATAAATCTTGTCCCGTAAAACCTATGGAGCTTGTCTCATTTGCCGATCTAATTGGTTGATTTATCGATATGAAAACCAATCCAGTGTCTATTTAACGTGATTTAGAGTAAAAGTACAGCACATCTACACCTTCGTCAACCTTAGCTTGAACACTTGATTGACTAAATGAATCCGCCGCGTTTTTTTATACGTAGAAAATACAAAAACACGTCTAAATTGCGCCAAGGTTCTGCATGTCATCCTGCAACCTAGATAGGCTGATTACACAGGGCAGATATTATACATACCTCAGTAACCAATTAACACAACTTCGAGCCTTGTCTTTCGGCACAGGGAACTGATCGCCGTACACAAGGAACTCGAGAAGATGGCCTACACGTCACAGCGGCGACTGGAAAATAGTGAAAACCTCACCGGTCCCGAAGCCGAGGAGCTGCGCGAGAGATTGGCGGCCCTCGAGCGAGACATCCTCGTCAAAAAAAAGGAACTCCATTCGACCAGTGAAGACCTCACGCTCATGGTACGTAGACACGACCGGGGGGCGGGTATTTTACGCTATCTTACTGTGCGACGTCGCCGTACGGCGGTCGGCTGAAGTAATCTTAATTTTTATGCATCAAAACATAGTTTATTATATTCGTGGAACTATTTGACAATGACGAAATCCCGAATCGTTGCTTAGCCAGTAGCAATGGCTGGCAAGCTAGAGGTTCTATACGCCGTCGGTTTAAATTCAACTGATAGACGAACCCGTCCCGCGAGCTCCGTCGGGGGACGACGCTGCGCGTGCGTTTTTCTTTATTACCTATACACTACTACTATAGTCTTACCCGATGCCCCGCATCGCCTCCGATGGGGTGGCTGCGTCCATTTCGACGCTGTACGTTTCAGGTAAATTGCTATCGCGAGACACAAGTCGCCGCCTGGAAGTCGCAGCGTCAGCTGGCTGAACATTCGAAAATCTCGACGGTTCGACGCAGCGAAGTATCATTTAAGCACGCCCTCTGGAAACTCACAGACGAGGATGGCCAGTTGGGCATTGCCGAGCTCGTATTGAGCAATTTCCTGTGAGTGGTGGCCATAGATAGGGTTACCAGCGCAACGTTCACGTTGAGCGCCAGTTATGGTGTACGGGCTTAATCGTATCGTTTGTGATGGGTATACGTTGGTTGGAATCGTGCGTTGTTTATGTGGATTCTAGACGTTTTATGCATCTTGCCTTGCCTGAGCGTAGGCCGTCTGTAGGTTTGATGACGTATTGACTAGTTTCGTTTTTAAGGTTGTATCGTTTGGCAAGGCTAGCATATTCAGGTAACCTGCGCTCGCCCCGTTCACTGGGATTTTTATTTAGACCTATCGTTCACTGATGCTTATTGATTTTAAAGATTAGCCCGTCTTTCTACGTGATCTGTACAAATTGTTCTGTATAGCTTCTATGTAATCCTATAGGTTATTCTGCATCTATAGAGCTTTTTCCATTAGACCGAACATTTACTGACGGCTTTACGACATCTCTCTCACCTGACGATCTGTCTCACCTGGTGTCGTTTTCTTCAACCGGTTTCTTCAGCTATTCGAGAATCACGAAGTCCAACGATTCAGTCGAACATCTCCTCGAGCTTGGCAACATAAAGGTGAGTCTCAGATCTCTCCCGATTTGTCTGTCAGGAACAAGACCCAGCCCAGCAGGACGCTGACTGTTTTTAGTAGATCAAAGCCAGTGGAGACATTTCGCGCCTGTGTACTACCGTTAACCAAAGATGAACGAATCCCGCAGCAGAGGTAGGACGGCGATGTTGTTCACTGAAGCTGCAGGATGGATTTACAAGCCACGATGCGGTTTTCGGTTGCAGGTGACGAACGAAACGCCGAACGATGTTTACCGCGATGTCCTACAACCGACGGAGGCACCATCGCACGTGCCTGTTGATCGGCAGAGGGCATTGCGAATTTTCTGCCGAGTTCGGGCACCCGTCGGCGGCATTTCGGTGAAGGAACACCTCGAGGTGAATATCGTGCCGATATCCATCTGCTTAACGTCGACGTTAACCCGGCGTCTGCTCACGTTCTTCTTTTCGAGGAAAGATGCTGGTCAGTGTTCAACGCAACAGTCATCGTAGGAACGAAAAAACAAGAGCTCTTTGGAAAAGAAACGGGTGTCATTTTAGACGCCAATAGCAAGCGAGAGAGAAAGAGTTCTAAGTATTTTCGTTCAAACACGTTCAAAAAAAGTTCAAAAACGTTCTTCACCGATTTAGCTCTCCATCTAATTAAATGATTCTCTGCCTGATTCAACTAAATGTCTGATCCGGTATACCTGTCGCAACAACCCTTGCAGAAAAAGCGGTGGATGGAGACGAGTCTGCGGTGCCGGCCAAAGAAACGCTACGAAAGAGAGGCCGAAAGGTGAGTGCCCCGCCAAACTCATTTGACTTAAACTTGATAACAGATTGCGACGAAGCTACACTCCTATTCTGTCAGGGGCCTTATTTAAATGCGACAATCTCTGGCGCATGAAAGGAACAAACCTTCAAGGCGTCAAATTTCGCGGAATATTGCCCCGTTGGTCGGCTGACAGATCTGAAAGGTCTGCCTTCAAGATGCTCCATTAATATATAACATTAGAAAGTAGAATCCCTCTATTTTACTATTAATGATCTGATGTTATTTATAACCCGCTGGACTTTTATGCATAATCGAATAGTTATATAATAGAACAATATACATATCGATCGCCTTTATTTCGTTTTTTGATTGAGAAAATAAACGCTTATTTTATGTTTATTCCGATAAAATGGAAACCCTCCAATTGTACGAGGCCTCGACACTACCACTCGAATCTCACACCTAAAAGCCTCTCAGGTGTCACTCGAGAAAGGGGTAAAACCTTTTTCGTGCGTGGATGTGTTAATAGTGCTCAAAAGCCGCCGTTTCGGTGCCAACCTCGACCAGCACTCAGTCGGTATCCGGCGTCGATGTCCGGGTTGCTTCATGCCGCAACTCTACTTCGGCGATTCACATATCTTAAAGCGGTTACGGCACTTTTCGAAGGGTCCTTGACCGGTGACAAATCGCGGCTAGCGATTAGTCTAGTTCCCCTGCCGCATTGTACACTAAACCCGTAGGTCTGACGGAACTGCAGGACGGGCAAGACGCTCCTTCAGTGTCCTGCAAGCGCATCAAATCGCACAATGCTTCACAACTTTGGTTGCGACGCAATTTTGAATCAAATGCAACAAAAAAGAAAAGAGCTCGCGTGACCATACAGGCAATACGTCTAGTCATCGCTTCACTTATGTACTGACTGAGAACGTATTCGTTGGTGTTTCTGCACTTTAGCAGATGGATCGGGGTAGCGCAATGGGTCATGACGACATCGAAAAAATGAAGGAGCGCGCGGAGAACAACCAGACTTTCCTGTATATCAAGATTCCCGAAGTTCCTATGCGGTGAGTACTTCGTTCGTGGTTAACGCCTATTTAATATAACGTCCTCTCTATTCGTAGCGACCGTCTGTCCCACGAGTGATTTTGCTCTGTTATTGCCCACTCCATTATTATATTCCAACGTTATGAATTATCAAACAGTATTAACGGTGCCAATGCCAGCGACGGCGCGCTGCCTCCTGTAATGGTTCTATCGTACGTCGTCCCAGTTCACCTAACCTACGATCTCGTACCAATCACATACATTAGTCAGCCTTTGCCTAACACAACGGGCGGTCTACTCGGCCTGAACACACAAACATAACGAACGAAAAGAATCCAGCGCAACTATCACTGGCTTCCTTTGCATGAGCAGTTGTTCCGATTTATTGGAGAAATTTCGTTGTGGCGTTTGACGTGTCCGTCAACTGGCGGACACCTTCTAAGGTTCTTGTCTTATTCTGCTTACCACTGCTACCACCCCCCAATAACAACAGCTTAAGCTACAAGGGCGAGAAGGACCGTAAGGATCTGATCCGCGACCTCATTGATTACTCACTCGTTTTGCCGACGATTGAGCTGCATAACCGGACCTGTCGGTGGCTGGACCTCATCATCGTGATCAGAAACACGGCCCGAACCGCCCTCCTTTCGCAGGCCATCAAGCAGAAGCTGCAGATCAAGGTGACGACGACGACAACGGCCTCTATACCGTTGCTGATGGGTAGCTCTGAGGGATCTGGCTCGGGGATAGCATCGGGAGGTGTCGGTGGAAGCAAGCCTGAGGTGCGAAGCGAGACCAGTGAAGAAGAGGCCCGCTTGTTACTGTTCGGCACAATGGTGAGCTGGGAACGTGGCTAAAGCGTTTGGACGTTGCTCGCGGTAAAGTGACAAAAAGGCTTTTGTAAAAAAAGTCGTGAGTTTTTGTACGTAAGGGTGTACGTGTGTCTGGGCTTCTAGGTGTGCGTGCGCATGCATGTGTGTTTATGTGCGTGCATGTGTGTGATGGTGTGTGTGTGTGTGTTAGCGAAACGTAGCCAAATGTTTGCTTAGCAGTTCGTCGCTAAATCTGTAACTTGGCATTTATCTTCTTTATACACATCTTAGATTTCTTCATAACGCCTTGAAGAGCTCAACGTCTTGCGGGAAGCTATTGCGGTTTATTTGTACGCGCGAGACCATCTGTTGCGACCATAGTGGCCCGACCAGAGGCGTTCGGGGTGGCCGCCAAGGCTCTGCGCACTACATCATTTCGCCAAAGAAACAAAATATCATTTCATGTCATAGGAGAGAAATGAAAACTAAAAAACAGAGGCTACCAATTCCTGCAGCAGATCAAATGCGCGGAACGCCTCGAAAGGTGGCGAGCTCGGAGTGAGAGCAGATCTATGATCCACCTGTAGATGAGCTTGCATTTCCATCCTTGCAGGCCCCTAATCAGCAGGCATTTGATCAGACGAGCAGCATAAAGGGTGGCAGGCGGTGCGCGGTTTGTGCTTGTCATCGCTTATTTGTACAGCTTTATTCCAGCTTCTTGCTAGTTGGTTTCCGACAACACACTGGCGGGCTAAAGATTGTTATGTGTGACAGAAACGTTTATAGAGCCCGAACGGTGAAGATATAGTTGCTTACTCTGGGTAAAAGGAATACACGTTTGCTTTGGCGGCCGAGAGGTTTCGAAGCGATTTCGAAGGCAATTGTTCCTAAGATGTAATCGGAAGAATTGATTCAAGTTAAAGCCGTTTTATATCGTTGTTACAAGTGCTTACTTCAAAATTCAGATTGGTCTGTTCGTCTCGCATCTTAATCATCAACAGCGATAGATAGGATTAGTGCTAAGCGAGGGAAGACATACAGGTCGGGCAGGGAACTCTTGCAGGGAAAACTATTGTTAACATTTTCAATTTGACGTACACTTTGGCCTCTGTTTCAGGGTCAGACGGAGGTAAAAAAGGACAAACGGGGATTCTTCAAATGAACGCCGAGGCCTCGGCCGGTTTGGCCGAAATTCAACAGAGATGAAGCTTAAGTTTCCTATCATAAACTGCATTTGTGCCTTTCCGCCACTGGGAGCTGAGACTGAGCAGACGGGTGTCTTCTCGACGACTCACTCATTACAGTTCATATTTACATTACACAGTCGCACACACTTTTCTGCGCAAGCCATAGGGCTGATGCGGTCGGGGGCTGGAACGTATCTATAGAGGTGAATAGACATGACAGTAATATAATCGGTGTACGTTCTTTGCCGTCTAGATGGGTCTAAAAAGCCATATAGACGGCAAATCGTTGGGTCGAGCGCTAGGTCGGATTCTATCAGGACAGAAAAACACCTCTAGAGCGCCTACGGCGGTTTTACAAGGTCGAGAGCAAAGACAATGCGACGAGCTACTCTTCGAATTCTAGCAACTTTAGGCACCAGGTGAATACACGTCTAGCAGAGGGTTGCAAAGAACGCTGTCGACATAAAGTACCGAAACAAATCTGGCAACCTGCACAATTGTACGTTAATGGTGGGGTCTACAGGACTTCTCGGCTCCACGGAGTTAGCAGCACTTCGTTGTTGTCTACGGGGTTCCCTGCTACCTGGGGTTTAGGCATAATGTGGCGTCTGCCGTTGACTAAAGCTCGGTAGACTTTTTAGCAAAATAGTTTCCGTTGTCGTGGAGTCCACGCGGAGCTCGGATGAGGTTGGTTGCTAAAACAAGGCCTTTTCAATGAATACCATCTAGGGGTCGATTAGATATATATATATATATATATATATATATATATATATA
>MNPL01004440.1:0-18983 GCA_002081605.1 Tropilaelaps mercedesae
TATATATATATATATATATATACAGAAATGAAAAAGCAGAGAGAGTTTACTAAATACGCAGTCATTTCGCAAAGGCTGATTCTATCTTACCCGACTCGGAACATGACAAACGACTGGGAACTGTATAGACTTTGCACCAGCTAAGGCACGTCTTGTTATATCGTCCTTAGGAACATTGTTGCGTGCCATCGCAATGACCATGTTGACTAAATGCTAATGTTGCTTAGGGACAGCGCGCGCAAGCCGGCCGGTGCAAGAAACTGTCCAGTGACTGCAAAATTATTGAGTATAATGGGAAGCGACACGTACATATGGGTCTTCTTTGGCAATTTTGGCGGTGCTCTTCGAGGGGCTTTCCGCCGCAGCAGAGCCACATGGCTGAACAGTGCGCGAGAAACTGTCGAAATGACTTGAGCGGAAATTTTTCCGCCGCTGTTTGCTCGGCAGTTATCGCGCATTCTGGCCGAGTGTGCCGTGTGATCAAGACGGTAGGACAAGTTCGATAGGTAAATGGACGAGTATATGAGGAGTTTATGGGCTCTTTGTGCGAATAGATTGGGTCCGCTGTTCCTAATTTCAACTGATGCCAGGAGCAAAGTGGGTAACTTCCAAATGAGCCGGAAATCGTCGCAAAACAAAGCGTGGCTACCCTCGACTCATTCGAGGTTCATGCGGCTCCCAGATAGATATTTCTGTCGCCCAGATCGGACAGAGAACGCCAGCTTTTCCAGCGTAAACATTTGCGTTATCAATTCGCAACTGTTCCCGTTTTCCACCAATATCGAAGCACAACTGCACAACTAGCTGAGGACTGGCGGATGTTTTCTTAACTTGGGCGGCGTAAATGCGCGTGACGTTTATTACAGCCTAATAGAGGCCCACCCGCCAGAGTGGAGCGGATCCTGCAGGTGGTAACGTTTCAACGTGGAGTCATAGTTCTCCGTATTTAGCATTCCTTTCTGTTTTTTGCTATCCTAGAGTATGTCACTGTATGTGGGTAGTGTCGACTATTTGCGGGGCCGTTTTCGTTTAGTAGAAGATAACGTGAGAGAAGGCAACGGTGGGAATCGTTGTTCGAAGAGCAGAAAAAATTCTAACTCTAAGGAAAAGCTGTCCTTTAGCTTCGTGGACCCTGTTGGGTTTGTCTGGTATCCGTTTAAGGCTAGCCGACTGCCTCTACTGATTGGCATTAATCAGCCAATTTCTTCGAAGAACAGATACATTTATGTGCAAAATGTGCACGATCGAGTTACCTTACAGCATAAGCCGTTTTAGCGTACGCTGGCGACGCGCAGTAGAGATCAGACACCCAGTATTCGAATGTCGAATGTTGGAACGGAAAGCTTCACGGATGACGGAAGAAAATGTGAACCGAAGTCAAACAAGTAAAGCGTACAGAAAATGTACGCAAAAGCAGCATAAAACAACCACTTAGAACAACTTAGCCTTCGCTGCTCTTTGGGACGAGTGCTTTACCAGAACTAGACCTGCAAGGGTCGTTCATAGCGTGGGACTACGGACGTTCCATTCCGCGGAGCAATCAACTATGAACTAACGTTTACGGACAAGGATAGAACTTCAAAGACTCCTATAAAGCCAGTCTAGAGCACCGCTATTTTTAGACGGCAATTACATGCGCAATAGAATTGGAATGACTAGGTGGGAAGAAGTTTACAACAACAATGAAAGGAAACAGCCTATTCATCTCGTGAGAAAACCCATCGACCCTCAAAGCGCTTGCTGGAATCGGTTGAACGGGGCACCTTAGAGGAAGTCTTTTACCAGTCGTCGATACGACACAAGGTGATTATCTAAGCTTTGTTAAGCATACAATTTCCATATGCCTGTCGATACATTTGCCGCGTTAAGAGCTATACATCTCGAAGCATAAATTTGGCAGCTAGCATTTGCCGGTTGTGCCAATCCATCCACCTACACAACGGCACCAACGTTGTCAGCATACGCGGCATCCCGTCCGCCCATATCGTCTGTCTGGCCCATCTACCATCTTTCCTATTTTTTGTCCTCTCTCGATCAGGATAGTGAAGCGTTCGGCTGCATTTCGTCAGCGTGCATTTCGACGAATAAAAGTAATACCTGTCATTGTGAACGCTACAGTACCAACGCGTTACTGAGCGATCGTCTCTGTCAAAGGTTTTTTTAATACATCCTTCCAGCTGTAGACTGTTCACCTAGAAGCGATTCTTTCAATCAAGACGAGGCGTCATGCTAATATTTGGACATTATCGACAAAGCGAACGAAAATCGCAATCAATCGCGAAATCAATCGCGCCTTTGAAAGCGTATTTCGATAACCTATTTGAAAGAATGGGTGCATAGCTTCTTAATATATTGTACGCCTTAATCGAGGGTAAACGAGTCGAAAAACAGTTGGTGCCACGAAGCATTAAACGAACCTCGTTCCCTCGTTCCTCACTCCACCGGCCGATGACGGAGGGTGCTAGTTATCTATCACCAAACCAATGAGCAGGTTTTGATGAACCAGCCAATTCCTCACCCCCCCCCCCTTCACCTCTGACCAGCTGGTCAACGCATACTTCTTCGTTATGGCGGAAAACGTGAGAATCCACTCGATTCTCTCACGCTTGCCGCCGTATCTTCTCCGTCTATCTGTTTTGTATCTGCCAGTCTGGCTCGAATCAAATTGGCTGAATGTTTAGCTTACATTTCGATTCTTTCTCATTTGATGTCCTATGCCAACGAGCCAGGCGAGCCGTACCCCACACTGTCTTCGTGGGTTTTCTTCAAGGCAAACGTGACTACCTCTGAAAAACACCGCTTTTTATTGCTGGCACCCTTCGGAACTTATCGCCGGTTTTGAACGTCACTCTATGGCCCCCCGTGAGCCGGGGCCTGACGGCTCTTTATCAAGGCCTTCTCTCTGTAGGTTGACAACTACCTTGACGTCACAAATGCAGTCAGCGAAACAAAACTTTCACCTTTGCCGTCGATACGTCGCGCATGGCCTCGTTCAGTTTGGCGCGCAGGCCGCGAATCGGAACGCTTGACGCCTTCGCCGGTTGCGTGTGCGGCGTACGCTCGAAGGCAAGACGTCCGTTAAGTTGAGCTAAAAAGTAAAGAGGCGCTCAGGGTACCGGGCAACTGTCGACAAGCGTGAAGTCCACCAAAGCTCGGGAACTAAGTGCATCTAAAGATGTTGTTTAATTCGGGGAAGCATTAAAAAGGCGGTCATCCTGTTTGAACTGAATCGGCGTTAAACAGTGGCCCTTTAGTGGTGGC
Source organism: Tropilaelaps mercedesae (assembly GCA_002081605.1). NCBI lineage: Eukaryota > Metazoa > Arthropoda > Arachnida > Mesostigmata > Laelapidae > Tropilaelaps > Tropilaelaps mercedesae. Next base: position 3,262 of record MNPL01004440.1, read on the forward strand.
TGTCACGCCAACAGGTCAGCATCAAAATGGCGATAAGAAGAACACAGACAAGGAAAATTCAGAAAAATATTGCGTCCTAACACACCCGCCGCCAGATAGTAGGATCATCAAGGAGTCGAAATTACGAGCAAACTCGATAAAAGTGAATAGCGAAAAGTTTTCAAGGACAACGGTAGCCGATCAGCGGCGAACGAAACCTCAGTAAATTGGTTTCGCGTCGAGCGCTCTAGCAAACGAAATGTTTAAACTTTGAAGGTACCCCGCAAGGGCACAAGACCGCTGGATCATTTCGTGGTTCACATTGATCAGTGCGCTCCGAAGCGATATCCATTAACGATTATTGGTCGCTTATCTCGGGTCGCGTTGTTCCCTTCCCATGATCAAGGCGCTTCAAGCACGAGGCGAGCTTTGTGACCGAGACAGGTCTCTGAGTGCGTTTCCGACATCATCGGGTCAATTCGTCCCGTCAAAGAAGGCCACCCATCTATCTGAGTTCAATCGAGTAGCGCATATCCCTCCATTCCGATGCTCTGTGTCCGTGCTCAACACTGAAGACAGGTTCTCAGAAAGTGAGAAACTTCGACAGCGGAGAACAACTGCTTAAACGATGGAACCGTGGTGATTTTAGATTTAGTACCAGGGACCTGCCGTTTACTACCGGGATGACGCTGTTCACCGTACAGAAGACCTTTTCGCCACCGAAATTTCGCTTCGTGGTTGCGTTGTTCTCAAGGAGAAAACTTCTCTGCGCTGTCCCATGGGGTGCGCAGCCGGGCGTCAATTGTCGAGCTGGCGCCAGTTTGCGGCCACGTTGCCTGGCCTCAATTTGCCAGAGTTCAGGGAAGGTACTCCGGTGGAGTCGACGTGCATTAAGGTGAGGCGATAGCACTCACATGCGAACGACGCCCTAGGGGCTGCCCCACGCGTCTAGAGCGGGAATTTGAAGCTAAAAGAGTCTTAACTGACAGCCAAGATGGCGACGTTTTAGTTCCGGGAGCCACTACTAGATGAAAAATGTTCTTACCGAAAGAACATGTGCTTTTCTCAAATACAAAAATGCTTTTCAAATGACCTTCGGACAAGATTCGGTGTCTACGACTGACCGGAGAACCTCTTTGTCTAACTGATTTTCCCTCGTTTTCATCCTACGAAAAATGTCAAAGCAGAAAATCGCTAACTAGGCCTAATCTCCACCTCTGTCCTAGTTCGTATGGCCGATCCTGGGTCCGGACCTATAGTGCGTCATTTTCCCTATAGAGGAGCAAGGTCTCAAAGCTGAAGACCTCCGGAGACGCTAACCCTGTCCTGAGCTATTAGCGAAGTTGACAAAAGCTGAAGCGCGCCCTTGTAATCCTTTTTCTTTTACGTACTGAGGTAAGCGTTCAGCCTGGACTAAACGTCGAAGACGCTTCGCCAGTCCAAGCAGGACCTTGAGGTGTCGCGCGGTTTTAGCACGAATGGAGAACAAAGCATTAAAAATTGGGAATTAAAGTGGACTAAGATGGTACAATGACAAATTGTGAAATATACTGTCAGGTAGCAATAATAGTAAAAATAACAAGAATATAGATAATAACAACCTGGTACTGGTAATAATATTAACTACTATTTCTTGCTCGAGTGACAATAACAATAAACATTAAAGCACCGTCCTTTTCAACAGTACACCAGCAGTTGTGTTACCAACTTTCGCGCATTTGCCCAACTCAGCATTTTGCAGGCTAGACAGTTTCTACACAAATTCTTCGAATCTACAACTTTGACGCCTGCTCGATATTCCATTATCCGGAAAAGGAGTCCATCAACTTGATAAGCCAGCTTGCTCATTTAGCTAAATGGAAAATCTTGTCAGGGCAAAACAACAAAAGGACGAGGGGGCAATAAACGAAAAAGAGCCGCTCACGTACGGATGCCCCAGGTGAAGTGAGTAATTTATTAGTGACTCGCGTATATCAACAACGCCACAGCCGCGGGGCGGACACTCATTAGCGTGGGCTATTGTTATGGGTTTACAGACCCGCCTGGCCGAGTGTACCCATGTGACTCGACGTGCCTTCAGAACATCGGCTCGATTCACTGATCTGAAATTCGTTCGGGCCCCTGACTCGAGGCTATTTATAATTCTTTTCTCCCCCTTCAAAGCGCCAGCTTGATGGATGATAGATTTTACTGGAGAACGCCACCGAATGTCTCTAGTCGATATCAAACTACGGGAGGATGTATTTTTTTTCGGAGGAAAAAAAACCAACTACTCCAAAAAAGGTCGTATTGTCCTTTTTCCTAGGCACATGCGTTCGACTTAGGTGTCCCTTCTTTGGGGTAGGAAACGAGGGAAAACGACAGCGTTGTTTACCCTCATCCCATGTTTGTCCTCGTCGGGCGCGGAAATGCTCTGCGAGCGAGCACGAACAAGAATCAACGGAGTACAGCCACGCTGCTGAGTCGGGCAAAATAACATTTGGACACGAGTTAGCCTCCTAACACTGGTCGGGCGTTATTCGGCCGTACGTCACACGAGACAAACGGACGAAATACAGACCTACGAAACAGAACCACGTTCTCTCAAGGATCTGAAACAACCAGGACCTGGCAAAAGCATGTTGGTTTTAGTCTCGATGTGGCACGAAAGGCAGAGTGCCCTCGGTTCGAGTGAAGGCAAGACCCGAGGAGGGAACGAGAGTCCTAACAAAGGCTACATACGACAAGGACTAAGTAGGTGGCCTACTTTTCCTAATGCCCTGCCCTCGCGTATACCAGCAAGAGCGACGACTGTGTGGATTGCTACATCGGCAACCTACATCTACATGAGTCGACATCGCTTTCGTAAAAAGTCCTTCAAATGACACAATCGTCAAGCGACGGCCTTTGTGCGCTAAGAAACGCAGCGAGACATTACTGCCAGCTGATCCTACGCAGCGCGTCCTAAATGATCCCGCAGTGCGGCCCTTCGAGTGCGTCATGACGAGCCTAACGCAGGCACATCGTTGAGTTTAAATTTCGAATATTTTGTTCAGACGAGAACGTTCAGTTAACCCGCGAGCATTTTCGAATACCTCGCTTCAATGGGCGTCAAGGGTGCCGTATTTTAGCAGGCGCTCTACCGAAACCGCACCGACGTACGCTGACGCACGAAGCAGGTGAACTACCAGCAAGCCGACATATAACGACGACATACAGGGTGAACCAAGCATTGCCCCCACGCTGGCAGTATGCCCCCAGTTCTGTTTTGCAGAGCTACAAAATTCTAACGTGCGGCCCGCCAAAAACGTCAACGATCCCCGTCCGCCCCCGTCCTCGGCACTCGTCGAGGTTAACGTGCAATCCGGCATTTTGTAGAGGCTTCGGCGGCTTTCCCAGCAAGGCTATGCAGGATAGGCTCGTCCTGTAGGACGTGCAACGTGCCTTGAGGACTAATCCAACATAAATGAGTGCAGCCTCATAGGCCTGGGATAGTCAGGGAATGCTTTCTACCTGTACAGTATCGCCCGTGACTGCGGTCACAGTTCAACCAAATTTTGCAACGAACAACCGGGCGACATAGCAAACCGCGTCCAGGGATGGGGGCTTCGTGTTCTGGTCGATTTACGGCCCCTGATTTCCTTGCAGGTGGAGTTAGTCGGCCTGTCTCGCTGACCTTTCGACGCAGTCGCCGCTCATGTGGTCAATGCTCATGAGAAATTCACCCGTCTGTACAGTACCACTACGACGTGACGGTATTAATTTCGCCTTTATATCGGCCGTTTTATGTACCCCAGCCACGATTACCCCCAGCTAAATACAGCCACTCGCTTGAGCAGCAATTTAGCATCATAATTTTAGTAAACGGAGCTGTAACTATACCTAGTCAGCGGTGCCGCTTAGAGCGTTAAACCCAGTCGAATTCAGAATAGCGGTGGCCGTTGGCCGGACAACAATGGAGCTGCAAAGCTCGCGCACCGCTGAAGTAACAGCGGCTGTTGTAGAAAAGCTGAAGTCGAGAAGAATTCAATGGCAACGTCGGTAAGACGGGCAAACGCACGGTGCTGCTAACGGGACACTCGGCTGGCGGTTGAAGAATTGTAATAGAAACTTGTCGGGAAGCTGAAGATCGCGAGGCATTCACGCAGCGGGCGCAATATGGACACCACAATACGGTAGGGAAGAGAAGGAGCGGGGACGGATGCAGGCATCGTGTACGCACCGTTGAGTCTCTGAGATGTGGCACGGTACCGGTATGCGGTAGAGAACGGTGGAAAAAGGGCAGAAACTGGATCCTCCGGGGGAGACAGCCATCGCGAAGCAGCCGAAGAAGCGGGGGATGGAAGAACAATGTCGGAGTAGCTCGCTCAGAAGCTTCTCAATTTCTTTTGCTCGCGTTTCATTCTGGTGCGTCTCATTCGCTTTGTAGGACGCACAGAGAATTTTGCTACCCGGCAGATGGGCCGAAAGTGGTCCTTGTGTCCTGTGTTACACACGGGCTAGCCATTTCGTTGTTCCACGATAGGGTATAGTTAGCTTGGAGGTTTCCGAGGTCTTTGCCAGTATCAACCCATGTGTCGGCCCGGTAAGCTTCTGTCTACCGCCAATGTCACGTCATTTGCGGTGAGGCTGTCACTGTCCTGGGACTAGCCGAAACAGGACCTGGAACATCTGGAATCCGGGATTTCGCATGGATTTTAGAGGCACAAGCGGATGAGGAAATGGTATTAATGGCAATAGATGGGCAAATATTAAATCGTATCTTTTTTCTGTCTCATTGAGGGGGCAGCTGGCTTACCTTATCAAGGTCCCTTTCTGCGTCGTGTGTTCGTGGTGGATGCAACCCATTGGAAACATCCATTCCGTCATTCGCGTCTGTCTATCCAAAAGTATCGACAACGGTTTAAGGCCCGACGCATCAAAAACGCCGCTTGATCGGCTATGACACAGAGCCGGCAATGTCCTTTTTCTACTAGGCCTTTTCAGGTTTCCACTCGTTTTTGCGGCCGCTGATTTGCACGCCTGGAAACGCCGAGGTCTACGTAGGTTCCTCGTTGTGGACGCCTCCCGACTATAAGGTACCCGAAAGGCATTTTGAAAAATATTTGAAATTCAGCTCATGTCTAGCCTTCACTCAACATTCCATGTTGAGTAGAGGCGGAGCCGTTACCGTCCAAAAATCCGGTTGCTTACGCACAGACACATTGGAGTGACCTCTCTCTCTCTCTCTTAGCGAAACAGGGTATCTTCGGAGAGGACAGTTCATTGGCTAACAGGCCGCCGGCGTTTTCGGTTCGAAGGCTATGTAACCTGATTGGAAGGGTCCGGTTGTTACTCACCGCCGGACTGCAGTAGTCCCACGAGATTTCGCTGGTGGCCAACTCAGAGCCGGGTTCGTCTGGACAGACCAGCCTCCGGGCTTCGTACAGGCCTCCTACAGACGAAGTACATAGAGCAGAAATCTGAGTACCCACTTGACCTCGTTTTTGCCCTTAAACTTTATGCCGCTGGGAATGTTCAAGAGATTGGTGACCGAACGGGGCAAGATAGAGTAGCCGCGCAGGATAGACAGGACAACACATATGATTGGCAGGATCTCTGTGGTACACTGAGAGGCATCGAAGGGGAGAGTTATAGCTCGGTTTCTGGAGGTTTCTTCGCACATAAGAACGTTGACACAAATGATTAAGCACTAAAATGCACACAGGTGCAGAGCTCCTCATATCTTATTACCACATCTACATACCAAAGGCTGAGTTCGGTTTTGCTGTCGGCTGAACCATCGGGTGAACTCCCGATTTTCTATGCGAAATATTTTTATGCTGCCGTAACGTTACATCGCCTAGATTGGTTGAGTACGGAGCGCCAAGTAGAGAGTGACCTTAGAGGCGCCCAGAACCATAATAATGTTACTATCGGCGTCGAGTGCTCTCGCGATTGCGACCAGTCGTTTTGCCAACTAGTACACACTGTACTATCACGAATAATAAGTCATTTACCTGGCGACGTCCGCTTGTCAATACCCAGAATGCTGACGATAACGGCAATAACAATGTGAGCAAACATCGCTAGAGATCGACAGTTATTGATTATTAATCAGAGCTACTTAACTCGAACCCCATTGATGGGCTATTAGTCGGCTGAGTATTAGTGATGCGAGTTATTCGTGATGTTCTAGCGCCGTCCAGGCCTCAGAGTCCTACCAGTGCGAACGCAAACGCACGAGTGCACCACAGGAAGCTTGTCGACGGTCAAAGATAATATATTTTTGTAGGATCTCCCGCAGTTCCGCTATCGAAGGTCGCCACTCTACTAGACGATGTCCATCAGCAACTAAACGTTCTCGTCGTTAGGTATATAGAAATAAGTGGCAGCTTTAACAGAGAAAGGCCGGCTGCGTTTAGGGGCGAGAGATATCGCGACGATATGTCGATGTTTCACCGATAAGACGGAAACTAGCTGGCGGACGCTGTCATCTGTGTACGGGGCCCTCGATTCAATCGTAACTAAAGCCAATACCGTACAGAGGTCCTGGCCAGATTAGGTGGCATTTTTGCCCCTCACAAGGCAAACATCGTGGCTACGAGAACGTGGCAGATAGCATTAGAGCGTTACGGTATTGAGCTATGCCTATTTCTATCTTGATACCCGCGAAAGAGGCTGCTAACTATAACTAACAGCTGTCGCTGTTTAGACACCGTCAGATGCTTGTAACATCATTGGCAGCTCCGCCAAATTTCGAGTTCGACCAGCATTGCAGGAAGAAATACGGGTAACTCTTTTGAAACCGCTCGTTTTGTCTCGAAGGTGACCAGTGAACTCCTTGACGAGATATCGACCAACAGACCGTATCAGTCAACCCGGTGACTCTACTACGTTTCAACACGCAGACGCAGATGTTGTTTTTAGCGTTTCTCTGTTGTAGACGACACCCTCCTACAACGCCATATCTCGTCGAAGTCGGTCCAAAGCCTTGAGAAACTCCAGTCACGTGAACAACCTGTACAAGTGTGTATCTGAGGGAAGGGCGACTTATAGCTTTAGCTGATCTATATGGCTCAGTAGGACCCCCTTTTAGTCTAACAGGAAATTAGCATTGTTTCCATCCCAGCAGTGACAGTGAGCTCCACGATTCTTCCAGACGCAAAAGCACCGAAGGTATTATCATAAGCGTATTCTTTTCACTGCTACCCCCCTCGCCCGGCCTCACCACACAGTCTGCAGCTGTACGAAACCTATTTCACAAAAGTTTTGGGCTCGTTTCATACTTGTATTTCCTTCACGTAAAAGTGTTTGTTCTACAGGAAACAAACGCCCCGTGCGCCTATTTCCGTAGGCGTATAACGTCGTAAAATATGAGCATTTTCGGCGCGAACGAACGAACGAACGAAACAAAAAGATGGCCACACGACGGAGTTTGGGTGCCGTACGTATACTAATGTAAGCATAACAAAGGCTCCTATATTTTCACACATTGAAATATTTTTTGCCACGTTCAATGTCTCTTTATTGGAGTACTGAGGCCTTGATTAAATGTCAATGTCAATACTGCTACATACCAGGCACTTATTGAACTATTCGACTGAATACTCAACGAACTATTAAGGGCCACTAAAGACCACTAAGGGACGATTCACCTCGTGTTCAATTAAACAATGAATGCTCAATGCTATTGCTATTATTATAATTATTATAAGACGGACGAGGCCGCTCGAAAAGCCACTTGAAACAGGCCATCTCTCAGCGGTCGATACATCAGAACGCCGCGCTCTGCAAGGTTGCACTCTTATTCAGAGAAAAACAATATTATTGGGAGACGACGTCTCAGCCACGATCTCAGCCCTCGGTTCATCCATACAGATACACGCGGCCTCTCTAGCGAAAGCGACTTCTTGTCAAATGTACCATTTCTAGATATATGTAATAGACACTTTTCCATTAAAACAGTCACACCCAACATAACGCATACATAGACCGCCTGTATGGGGTGGATAAGTAGCCACGTTGGCGAAGATTACCAAACTCGTCAAACTGCTGCCGATCCCCAGGGGAGGTGCAATACAATAGGAAACCTGCTCATCCGTACGCGTATTTTCTAGGTCATGCGAGCAGTGTAGTTAACGCGTACGAGTATCATCGAAACCCGTACCATGATCGGCCACACAAATCCGCTAGCAATTGTCGCAATCCGAGCGAACGACCAAAACACCAAAGCACAAACTGCGGACACAGTTTCCTCGGACCCAGCAAGACTAACGCGTTCCGTCAGTTTTCCAGTAACATGGCCGCTAACTTCCGTCATATACGAAATCCGTAATGGTTCTAATTTGCAGTCAGAACTGCTCCTACCGGGCGTTCAGCAAATTTGTTTTGCTGACCGAGAGCAGCCAGGTCGATCAAATAGGAAGCCCTCATGTCTCACAAGGGTGGCAACTCTAAGTCATAGTGATAAATACAAAAACATCCGCCACTTTCAGTGTTCTTCAGCGGCGAAACCCAATTGGATCTGGCTCATTGTGATGCTGTACGCTTACGACTTCGTGATTCGTATTTCTACCTCGCGTGTCTCAGCATTTTGGCATTGCGCACCCGCATGCGCCACCCCAAAGATCTAACAGGTGAGAAACGTACTAAAAATGCCAATTGTGCATTTTCTGGTCGCTAACACAATTCCCCCGAAGCTGAGCGTCTCATCGCGGTAGTAAAAGCTATCGGACGAACATATGCAGAAGAATGGGGTGGGGATCTACAGTGCAGATTTTCAAACCATCGTTCCCGTTTTTCAGACGCCAGCAAAAAAAAAGTACTTAGGACAACGTCCATCCCAGCAGAAAACCTGCAAAGACTGTTTCATATTTGGGATACACACACACACACACACACACACGCACGCACACGCATACAGGTTATCTTTTGGCGTTGGGAGCTCTTCGGCATCAAAATCGTCAACGCTGACGGGAGCATCGACAATACAATTGCAACGCAGAGGTGCTGCTGCTCAAAGACATAGAGAAACAATAGACACCAAGGCAGAGAAAATACAGAGAGAGAGAGAGAGAGGGAGAGAGAGAGAGAGAATATGAGAAGAGCAAATAATCTTCAACGTGTCCCCGCTAGAAGTGCTTCTTTAGCCCTCTTCCCGCGCTGGCGCCTGTTCCCCAAAAACCTTCACGGCTCTACCGAAGTTGAAGAGATAGCTGAGAACCCGCGTAGGTAAGACGGCTCTGGCACGGGCAGACTTCGAACGCTACTGGAATCTTTTATAACGTTTTCTCGAGTGTCTGAGTTATAGCTCCCTGGTGGTGGTTGCTATTGATACTGCGGAATAGCAAGTGGCTATGCTGTTTCAGGTTGAGCATGTGTGTGTGTGTGTGTGTGTGTGAAGAGGGCATTTCTTTGTGGGAAATCCGGTGAGCGAGCGGCGATGGAAGGGGCTTAGCATCCCGGGCAGCTCCTCCGTTTGGTTCGGTATTAATAAACGAGGTACGAAATCGCCTGTTCTCGCTAATGGACATCATTAACGAAAAACACCTTCGACAACTGTGCGTCCTACGTTTGTTGCTTCACCTGGGACCACCCCTCGCCACACTTTGCACTTCTCAGGTCAACGAACAATAAGTAGACACAGAAGAACAGAAGAAAAACAACGACGACAGCAGTGGCAATGGCAGAGGTTCCAGCGATTCACACGATTGAACGCGCAAAATGGATCAGCTACATTTTGCGGATGAGGAACCCTCTCGAAATGCGAAAACATGATGCACCCTCGAGAAATCTTCCCATACACAAACCAGTTATGACTTACACTGTTGTTCGTTTAGCAACGCCATTCTTTTTGTCACTGTACCTGCATGCCTGCGTGCCTTTTGGCATCCCATACATAGACACGAATGTAAAATTGCCGCTGCTTTTCACGTCTCGAAAGGAAAACTCATTAGACCCCGTTGGCGTAGCAATTCAGTCTCGACATAATCGATGACGAAATTGTATTGTTTGCATGAGGTGGCCCCTCGGTCAGAAAAGAGGTGAACAAAGCGAACAAAACATCTCACCCAGCGCCTTTGGTCGAGCGTAGCCAATAAGGAAAAATTGCGCCAGTTATATTATGGCCACAATAGCGGCTGCGTCTGTGAGAGCAAACATATCTGAATTCAATTTTTTTTTTGGCGTCGAACGCAGCGTCCATAGTAGGCATGTTTATAATTAATAAACGGTCGGCACTAATCACTGATAAGCTGTTACGTACAATTAACACCGTCTATCTCTGAATGGCCGTATGCTGCTAATAAACGCGCAGGACAGACTTGGCCGTTGATCGAATTAGCAAGACTAGAATCTCGCACGCGAACCAGGATATGAGGTAATCCGTTGAATTGTAGTCAAACCACGTCCGTACCTAGGGTCTGTCACGGGCCGACGTGTACGTCACCGGTAAATAACAACTGCCAACGCGTTGCGCTGTCCTGCAGGACCCGGGTGCAGGCTCTGTGCAGATGTAGCGCAGATAGGCCAGCGTCTGGTCCCCCTCGGATTGTTGACAAGTGGGCCAACCGAAGTGAAAAGGTCGTCGCAAAGCAATGAGTCCCTCGGCACAGCTCATATTCGACTTCGGACGTCAGAACTCCGTCATCGCAGACTAATCCGAGTGAAGGGCTTGGACGAACTATTGAAATGTTGACGCGACCTGTAATCACAAAATTCTTGCAGTCGAATGGATGTGGAGCGTTTCGAACGCGCGTGTCAAGTCATCCAAGCTCCGAAGATGTTCGTCTTGAGTTTTGTCTGTCGTTATGCTGTACTTGATGAAGAAACATAAATTCACGAAAAATGTATTAAGAGAGAACTTCGAACGATTAGCTAGTCGGAGTACACACTCGGATGTGTGGCTCTGTTTTTTTGGGCACATAAAATAGTTTTGTTTGTTCGACAATTAGCATTGCTCTCAAGCAGATATCAGCTGTGGCCGGGTGTTTTGCCCGACAAGGCCGTTGCCTGACAAAGTTTTATCCCGCTGTAGGCTCAACTTCCTAATGATATAACAAAGTTGTCGTAGTGCCACTGAGAGCGTGACAGTGATCTTACCTATGATAAATGTAAAAATCGAGTGTGTCCGTGAGAGATTTTGCGGACGCCATTTTTCGACATTCGTCCATGACGTTCTAAGCGTCAAGAAAGCAATCATGCTGCCTTCATTATTCAATTTACGACCCTGACCGTGTGTATAAATAATACTGATTTGAACTGACGGCTGCCTATTCATCGTAGGGACTGTGTCTGCGTTCCAGTTGAGAGGCCGCGGGCAGTTGTTATTTATTTGTCGTCCTGTGGATATTCTCCGTAACGATATAAATGTCGCTGTTAGGCCAGCACTCGCTTCAATACCAACAAAGATCGTGGTGCGCTCCGTTTGAATCGACCGGCGCGTATCGATCGACGCAGTTTGTAAACAACATTTAGATTTGAAAGACGACAGGACTGTTTGATGACAAGGTTAATGCACCATCAAGAAACTAATAACAATAATAATAATAACAATAATAATAATATTAATAACAATAATAACAATAATAATAATAATAATAATAATAATAATAATAATAATAATAATAATCGTAATCATAATCATCATAATGAGGATAAGACTATTTAAAACAAAAAAGAGATCGTATTGAGATGTTAATTTTTAATTGAATTTCTTTAGTAAAAAACATAGCATGATACTTAGTATTTAGCCTACGGGTGGCAATGTCTCTTATGTCTCTATAGCTTTGCCCAGCTCCACGAGCCATGCACAGGTGTGGTGAACTCGTTGAAACGTATTTTTCTCGCAAAAATAACACGTTTGTCCCAACCGCCCTATACCTGTTTGGCTGTGTGGTCAAGTGGCCGTTGCGATCGCGTTCGAGTGTTGGCTGTGTAACGCACAACTGCGGTATTCTTTGAAGTGGCGTCGTTGGACTGGCGTCAGACGAGTCTAGCACCACTCCAAGGGCACCAGGCGAAGGTGCCGTTGAGCCCAAACACCCGCACACTTCGAACACCGTCAACCATCCCTTATCCGGACAGCTGTTCAAGTTCGAACATGGATTGAATTTGGGCGAAACATTTCGACACGGCGCGAGCAAAGGCGGACCAGGTACTTGGTACCTGAAGCCGGGTTCAGACACAACCGACAGTGACATCACAGCTCCGCTAAACGGCCATCGCATATTGAAGGCGGTCACGCTTTATTGTTCCAGTCCACACCAACGCCAACGAGGCGAACCTCAAGTACAATCGCAGTCAGTTTCCATTACACGACCCGCAAAGCACAAAAATCCTAACCTATGCCAGACGAACTTTTTCGGAACACCACCGCGTTCAGCTGTCTTCCGAAAGCTATAAAGCAATTTTAAGGGGCATCATCAGCTATGGCACTTTTCATTTATTGACTCGCACTCATCAGCAGGAAAGTATCAACCTGAGAGGCGGCCGGGCCCGACCGCTGTTCGACGTGAACCGTTCAACCGAGTCTCTCCGACGTCCTGACGACGTCGCCGCCATCTGACTCCAGCGTACGCTGTCCACGCCGCCTCGATAGACTCATGAGCGGCGTGAGTCCCCTCCGAACGTCGAGGCCCTTCGCGTGGAAGGCTATCGGAGAGCGTAGGGCGCATGTGCGTGAAGAGGAAAGGGCACTTCGGTCGGGCAGCCTAGGCTGCTAGGCCAACAAACGCCAAGAGCGCGTACACTCGGTGACCTATGGGATGGCCTGTCACTGGAGGGTCAAATCGGTCCTCGAAAATGGAGAAACGGGAGAGAGCCATGATACAACTACGTTTACAGGAAGGCCTGAATTTGCAGCCCCGAAGTGAGCGTCTCGACCGTTGGCTCTGATTACACGTGCAGAATTCGGTAATGCAGCAAAACACGGCTGTAACTAATCATTGAGACGTAACGCAAATGAGAAAGAGAGTCCGATTGCGGCGTAATTAACAAAAAAAATCATTGAAAGGCCTGCGGCCGGCTGTAGGCAGAAGTAGAGTTCGAAGAAAATCGCCTCGTCTGAATGGAAATGACGTTGAAAGATTCCGAAGCCGTAAATGCCGTAAGTAGAGCACTTCAAGTTTAACGTAACCTTATTGAAACGAACAAGTGCAGTTATTCGTCGTTGCAGTTTTTCGCATTCGCATGAAATATCTAAATTACTCAAAGATCGACAAGTTTTCCGACGACCTTGAGATCAGTGAAATAGACTGAATTCATTTGACAGAAGATAATAGTGCAGCATAGCGTTTGAGGTCAACATAAGTTTTACGAATATGCCGAAGTATTCCCGTGGGCGAATTGTTCGTCTTTGTCAATCGCGCACCAATAAAGCCGTAGCAAGGACTTTTTCAGGCCTATTCGTTTTGTAATTCTTCCCTCTACGCCGTGTGAGAGAGGTGCACGGTGCAGCTTCGTGACGGGAACGGTGCACATTCGAATGCGCGGCACTAACTAAAATCTAAAACCGATAGCAAAATGTTCACGGAAATTCGGTGTCGAGAGAGACCAATCGCGCATTTATTGTATTCGAATAGCTTCAATTCGACGTGTCTGGCCGCCAGTAGGAACCGACTGTGAAGCGGCTCGTATTTTTCTGTTGTTTCGCCTGTATAGAGCGCGAAGAAGAGACTCGAGATAAGGAAGACTCCATCAAAAAGCTCCCGAGTACGAGACGGGTAACGGTCGTCTATGATGGCCATACTACAATGGCAGCCGTACGGAGCTCCTCGATGGCGCTCGTGAGCTCACCTCATCGCCATGACCCCCTCGATGATGATCCCTAGTCTTCATTGTTGAACGTCTAAATTGGATGTTTCCTCATCGTCAAACGATTGTCGGACTTCGCCCACGCTATTATCAAACGATAGCGGTTAGGATCCGTGAAGGTGGCAAGATGGATCGTGGAGCACTCTCTGGCATCATGAAGACTCCGCCATACGCAAGGCACGCGGCCGAGCCAATCCGTTAGTCGATGGGACCCAACTCTGAAGAGACCCCGAAAGCACAGGGGGTGAACGGCGACTGAACACGCGCACAGTGAAGATTCCACTGGTGAGTGAGTTTGGGGCCTGGGAAAACTCTTCAGGCCAGCTCGACGCCTTCGTCTGCCACGCGATTGACTGCATTCGAGTAGAACGGCGACGCGACCATGAAGACTCGGCGCGAGCCATCAGGGCTGCGGCGTTCAGCCGGGAAATCGTCTAAGCTTAACGATCAGAACTCGAAATCCACTGTCGCACTAGGCGGCGAACGGCGAGTGACCGATGATGAGTATTATCTCCACATTGAATAAACGAATGCACACATATCGACCGTCCGGACGCGCGTGCCGATACGCGCGCGTCGAAGGCGGTTATCGATGCGGCGATAGTCGGACCGGCATAGGACATTTTTGCACTCGAACGGTCGTCGAACGAAAAACGCTGCTGAACAACTCTAGTCGAACGTCGCTGCATCCGAGCGATCAGAGCAAAATCGTCATACTGTGGAGACATTAACGTTAACATATATTCGCCTCATAAAGAAACCCTCTCGAGAGAACTCGACTTCGTCTTAGGGGTATTCGGACAGGAACAAGCTTACATAGGCGACATTATACGTTTCTACGCTTGGATACGCCGCCGTCGGATCGCGAGCGTTTATTCTAAGCACTTAGCTAAATACTCCCACCGTGACTAGAACGACCATCGATAAACATTGTACATCGGAACCAGTTTGTGTCCGGTTCGTCGTGTAGCGAGAAGCTCCGGTTCGAACCGAGGGCCACTCTGCATCTATTCTCTCCCCGTTGACCTATGCCGTCTTCCCTCTGGCCCGACAAGCCCTGGCCAAGCAATAACATCCCCTTCGGGTGGCCAGTGGCGTCCTTTAAAGAGAGGAAGTTATAGTGCATCATGGAAATGGACGAAGGACTTCGGTAGAGGAAGTGGAGTCGCAACAGAGAGAAAGGCCAGAAGAATCGGCCCAAGGGTGCATGTGTGCCTTTCGGAGGACGCACGCAGCCAACGAAACCTGCTCATTCAAGACGTAAGTCTCGGAGGATACCCGGCATGGTAGTCGTTTCCGGGTAGAGGAGTTCGCTGTGCATGGTCCTGAAGCCTTGGGCCTGGAAAAAGCGGCTGAAGAGAGCCTCGCGTCTCCGCGCTGTCCTGGTGGCAGACGGTAGCCGCTAAGGTTCGGGTAATCTATCTAGGTACGGGTACACTGGCGCGCTTCGGTAGGAGAATGTCCTAAAAGGTCTCTCTGTGAGGCCTGCTACCCCCTCGGCCACTGCCGACCATACAGACATGAGGTCTCGGGGTGGCCGTCCGCGACTTGAATTTCAAACTCATGTGGGAAACCCAATTGGCAAAAGTACCCACCACATCTGGCGGACGGGAAGCACCGCAGAAATATAAGCGTGACTGATAGTTCACGTCTTGTGCTAAGAAGTTTGCCTGAGCGAAAGATTTACATACGAGACGTAGAGATGAGTGACGGGGTCATATCTACGTTTTGGATGTCAAGTCAAAAGCGTAGGGGTACAAGTACGCGTGCTTCTTTATTACACCAAGGGCGCCCCCCCGTCCCACCGAGGGTATTCTATAGAACCAGACGTTCAAAACAACGCAACGCTGAAAAACAATACGGACTATACAGAAAATATTGCAATCAAGCCCAGAAAACTACATCCAACCACAAGTACAACACACACACATATATATACATATATATATATATATATATATATATATATA
>MNPL01004442.1:0-11302 GCA_002081605.1 Tropilaelaps mercedesae
TATATATATATATATATATATATATATATATATGTGTGTGTGTGTGTGTGTGTGTGCATATGTGTATATGTGCTTTTAAAGCCATGTTATAAAGTAAAGATAAGTTTCTGGCACGCTAATTCCAGCATACGCTTCTCCGACAGGCGATATCGTAGTGCAAGCTTGGCTTCCTCGCTTACCATAGCATCTTCTAATAATGCCTTCATCTCCTGGAAAAATCCAAGCACGACGTTGTTTTCTTTTTTAATTTAACATAAATTTAATAAGAGCCAACAAATTCAACAAACTAACATTGGACTAAAAACTTCAGTACTAGCAGTATTCCATTGATAGCGCATCGAATGCATGCAGAATTTACGCAAATGCTGAAAACAACTATTTGTTCTTTGGTATACTTCCTTTTATTTGCCACATTAATTCCTAAGTAATACTTTTCGCTCATTGATTACAGACAAATGCTCGCTGGAGTTGATTTTCAGTGCGAGATTAGCTGAGATCACTAATCTCAGAGAATAAGCACGTGCTCTCTAATAATTGTTGAATAATGGTGACGCGCCTCTACCCCATAAAAACTAGTGTTTTAGAAACCACAAGTTACGAGCGGAATCTACAAGTATATTTTGCGATGATTTATTTTGACTATATGTATAAATACCTTATCCGATTTCGGCAAGGTTTTCACGAGGAGTTCGCAACGTGTCTGCAGAAAGCTGATGGCTTTTTTGGTACGCAGTCCTTCCTCCTCTTTCTCCTGATTGGTATCGTCCTGATCCATCCCAGTCCTGTTCTGATTATCGTCTTTAGCCTTGTTACCTCCTTTAATGTGGCTTTCAGGCTTCCATTGTAACACATGCACCAAATGCAAAAGTAACTTGGGCACAAGTACTCCATTACCATCAAGGTTTTTCTTGAGCTCAAACGTACTTGAACTAGGGAAACAAAAAAGCAACAGATAAAACTAAATACGCAAAACTTTCCGACGTTTTGAACTTCTTGCTGCAGGCTTGATAAGTCTCA
This sequence comes from Tropilaelaps mercedesae, assembly GCA_002081605.1. Lineage (NCBI taxonomy): Eukaryota > Metazoa > Arthropoda > Arachnida > Mesostigmata > Laelapidae > Tropilaelaps > Tropilaelaps mercedesae. The sequence continues at coordinate 1,018 of MNPL01004442.1, forward strand.
TTTTCCAGTTTTAAAACGACAAGAAGGCACGAAGCCTTAGAATACAAGGAAACATGTAATGTTGAGTAGTATGTTAGACCCTGCTGCCATGTATATATAATTACGCATATACATATATAGAACAAAAAATAAGTCTTACTACTGACATAGGAATCTTCATCTGTTCACAAAGGCTACGCTTCATTTCAAAAAGTTTATCACTGCGTGATAGCCCAAGCCTAAGAGGTAGACTATCCCAGGGGTTCGGTGATTTGGGCACGAATCCATTGTGTAGAAAAAACTGCCCGTTGCCGCGGTTGCCATAGAAGATGCATACCTGCGTAACATATGAAATTAAAAATGATACAAATATTAAACATTGAAAGCATGGAAATATATATACCTGTGCGTAAATATGTCAACAGAACTTCTTATGTAGTATGTATAATGAATTGAAAAAATTTATACACGCATATTTTATATTATAAACCGAATAAAGGTGGAGAAAGTAATGTTGGCGTAAAAACATACTGGTGTTCACATGACAGTCATATGCTCATCATCCAGTATTACTATAATAATGTTGTATCCGTGTACTCTTTCCAGCTCATTGATTCATCGCATCAGTATTCCCCCGGTCCGCGAACTCTAATCCAAAAGTCAGCCATCACTTGTAATGTTTAAAAATCGATACCTATCTTTATATTTAACAAATAGGAAAACAATCGACCCAGAGCTCAAGGCCCTACTTTATAATAGCTCTCTTCAAAAACTAGAGAAAAAGCAAGTTGAGGAGTCCCTTACAGAACGCAGTGAAATCGATGATGGTCTGCTTGGACTACCGAATTCATTTAATTTACTGCCTTCCGAGTCGATGAAACACCTCAAAGAACTTTATATCTTGAAGAAATAAGAACTAGATTGTTAAACGACACACAGAGCATCTTTTAAACGATACCAGCGTTTCTATTAAAAAACTGGCACAACACAGTATCTAAAACCAGAATAAATCGTAGTTATACATTACACAATGCGGAACATACCTGTAATAGCACGCATATGGTAACACCACTGTTGAATTTTCAGTTGCAGCATTATGTTGTTATTAATAACATAACTGTACTTCCTATAATATGTGCGAAGCCAAATACATTAAGAACGCTAACTTAATGTAAACAAACCTGTTCGTCTTTAGCGTAAGTGCGAGTGGCGAACGACACAAGCTGCTGTGATGGCACATCGTAGTCGGTTCCGCTCTAATATTGAAATTTTGAGATATAATATAAGCATGGTTATGCATGGCTTTTTCTACTTGAAAAAAAAACACAAGCATGCCCAAAAAAGCTTAATAATAAAACAATTGGTCTACTCACTATAAGCTTTTTGAATTCTTTAAATTTTTAAATTATTCTTTGTTTTGGACGCCTTCCAACGGATAGGCCCAAAAGATCGCTTGTGATATAATCGAAAATACTGCCATTTAAAAATTACAAAATACGGTGATTTAACCTCTATGCCTAATAATTCGGGGACCTCTGTCCAGAATACGGGACAAGAAGTACTATTAGAGTTGATACTAAGAATTGCAAATCTTTCGTCGTTGATTTTGGTGGGGAGGTCAAATAGAGCATGTAGTACAGCGACAAGATACTACGCCTGAAAAAAAATACGAAGAGGTACCTTATTATCCTGAAAGAACATACCGGGAGGGAGAACATATTAATAGCCCTAAGCGATTTTCTAAGCTGCAGGCTTTAAATATCAAATGATGGATCATAGGCCTCTGAAGAGAGCTTTGACCTTAAGCCCAATAGACCCTGACGAAAGTAAGGCGGAAGCCAAAATCAGAGGGAAGTTGTTAATTCCACAACGACAGGCCCTCCGATCGAAATGGAAAAGACGGTAAATCATTTCAGGCTTATCTTCGATAAGGGAATGACCAATTGCAGGCTTTGGAACAAGATTTGAGTCGGTTTTTATGTTTCAAGCAAGTTACCACCGGCGTATATTGGCGAATGCATCACTTCTGAAACCCAAAATGAATGTGACGCGTTTTTTAAGCCCTTCAAAAGAACTACGTTTGATACTATGCTATAAACTTAATATTTAATAGCAAATCAAAACTGACTTGTCAAAGTCGCCAAAATAAGTTCAAAGGCAGCAAGAAGCTCACTACAAGAATAACGTCGCCTTGCTTTTTTGCATCACCGAAAAACTAGCTTAAATAGCACATTGAGTGCATAGACATGTCAATTTTTTCTTGCTTCTACTTAGCAAAAATTAGCTCTCACTTTCTTATATATTTGTTATCTAGTCGGCCATACTTCTTCGCTCGCATGCTAATAGTCAATCTGAAGAGTGGACTTCACACTGACTTTAAAAAATGAAAAAAGTTTCATAGTGTATGCATTTTCAAAAAATTTTATTGATAATTAATACATATATTACTAAACTCTTTCTAACAAATAATGTTAAAAATAACCTTTGAATATTATATTTTTTGGTTATACCTTTTTATGGGGGTTTCGGGTAATCCTGATGGCACTAACACGTCACTGCAACCATTCAGTGACTAGTGTGGGTCTTGCAAACCCACTAAAGCCCCGTGTTCCCCGCACCCCTAGGTTCGGTAACCGGTAAGACATTATTTTGATAAGGTTATACTTACTCTGAGGGTATCGTGATTGCACATGTCCCACAGAGGAATTAGAGCAGCTTGCATTCTGCCAGGCGTGAGAGACGGTACCTGATTTTGACGAGTCATCACGGTACTGCAAGCCCATCTAGAAGGTCATACCGTATATGCAGATGAAATAACCGAAATTATTTTTATACTTACTAATACTGATATTACCAATTTGAGTCGAATTTCTACCTCTTTGCGTGTGTCGCGGTGAATGAAGATAATCGATTATTAAACACTTAGGCTTTTGTCAAAGACATTTTTTTGACAAAAGGTTTCACTTCGGAGGTTTCACTAGGTTATTAAGTAGTAAAGTTAACCTCTTTATAATAAAATGTCATTATTATAACATTTTTTAAAATTACTATCATTATCAGCCTACGGAATACATTCATTGTAAAATAACGCTCCTGAATAAGAAACCTCTCGTGAAGCCGAGAACGACTGCTTTGTCCATAAATGAATCCGTTTTGCTTGCTTTGTCGACTCTATTATGAATATTTTTAATTATGATAAAAAAATCCTAGTCGTGCGCTTCGGTTTTGTGTTTCGGTGGGAAATACGGACGCTCATTGTTATCATACTGCCCAAAAAGGGCGAGTAGAAGAAATAATCGTCCTATTTTTCACACGAACTATACAACAAGAGGCAATGGCTCCCACTCGAATTAGCCGCCGCAACACGGCAGAAAGAGTCTGTGAACATCTCAAATTATTCATTTCTCGGCGTTCGTTAAGTTTGACGATCAGAAAAAAGAACGAAGAGATATTGTAGCGCCTAAGCGTTTTTTTACGAGGCTATCGAGTGGCAGCGTGTACACATGTAACGCACCTTAATCTTTACAAGTGTCAACCACAAGAGAAAATGCACAAGCCCCTGTACAAAAGTATCAGTTCTGTTTAGCTTGCTTTGTTTTTTGAACTTTTGGAACTTACTAAAATGAACACATTGCTCTGAGTAAATAATTGCGAGTACAAACTGGAAGTCATTTTCTAAAAGCAATTGATTATTAATAAAAGAAATCTTACTTTTATCAAATGCTGACAGCTAAACGAAAAAACTGTCTACGTCTACATTAAAGCAAATACCGAATCTTGGAATGCAGAACAGAATAAAAATGAGCATAAACGGTTTTATAATTAAGTTCACCAGGTACAAATTTTGTTATAAGAAAAATGTACAAAAATGTTTATCTTGAGAATGTAAATAAATAGAGGAACATACCACCCTCGGGTATTTCATCAACTAGTATAGTAAAGAAAGTCGTTTCTAGTATGGCTGCGAGAATAGAATACTTACATAAAATTTGAAAAATGTAATAAAGCATGTTCCAGTATGCTCACTTAGTAAGCACGGATGTATATTTAAAAAATAATAGAAACGAAGAAATGAGGTTCTGCATTTTTTCGACGTTCCAAATAAAATACCACAAAAGTGGTATTTTATTTGAAATTAAATAGGCTTTTTAGAAAAGCCGTAAACCGGTTTTTACGGAATTAACTTGGTATCATTACCCTGAATAATTATTCTTATTGCTTCATCTTAGGTTAAAGTTTAGTACTATTTTTAATCGCTCTTCGATTGATGGACATTTGTCATGGAAGTTGACATTGTGTCAGATAATTAAAGTCCCCAGGACCTGATTTTAGCCTAATACTTCCTGAACCCATTGCATGCATAACCTAGCCGTGACCATAATTCGTTTTTAAATATATCCAAAAGATTCCGTTTCACCAAACGTGCTGTTCAAAAATCTTGCAATATTTCGGTCCATAGAATTTTGGAATTCTATAAAATTCCGCGATTTTACTAAATGAACCTTCGTTTTCTGTCATTTGAACCTGTTGACAGTGTTCGACACAGGCATTGTACATGGTACTGCGCCGTATTCATGGCAGGTTTGTAATTAAATAATAAAATAGATAAAAATGTCAAATTTCTGTAATCGCTTTGACAAGTTGGCTAGATAATTAAACATATAACTCTGAATTATAGCTAGTTCTGCGCTTCCACCGGACAAGTCAGGTGGAACTGCTTTCACTCAGAGTCTCTCAACACAAATACACATATAGACATCAGCAAGACAAGAGCAATCAGTCAACCTATACAAATATCATGTGCAGGCTGATTAAAAAACATCGATTTTTCGTTTGACAATGGCTCTCCAGACCCATGCCCTCAAATTACGAAATGCACTGAAACGCCTACAAAACGCATTGCAATACGTGGCCCTTCAAATGTAAAACTTCACCTGTTGAGTAAAATAATTTAAAAGATTTTCATTAACTTAATTTCGTAAAATTTGCCTCGCTATTGTTGGTCTCGTTGTCATAGCGCTAATGGATCAATGAAAAAAAACTTAACATGCCTGCTTCAGTGTAACTACTCTGCTGTTCATGCACGCATAATATAATAATCCTTTGTTGATAACTCTTAGTTTTGAGATTCAGCTGAACGATAGACCTTATGCCGTGCGGTAGGAGAATTACCAGTAATAACCTAAAAATAAATTGCAAGCACATTGACGAAATAAATAAGGCTTTCCTATAACGCATATTTTTGTTATGCAGGGTTTGAAGTAACCTCGGCTTACTACAGAATGATATTGTAATTAAAGTGAAAACTTCAAAGTAATTCAGTCTGTTACTAAATTAATGCATGGTAGAGAAATCTTTAATAGCAATAGTATGCTTTGCTATTCGGTTTTCCGCTGATTGAATGTTTCAAAAACAATTTAGTCAGTCAAGCTGAATGTCATTTTTATTAATCCGGCCTTGATCTTTCTGCGCACTTAACAGATGCAGACTCAGTCTCAACAACGTCAAAACCTCTGAGCATTGATGATATCGATTCACTGTTATGAAATACATTCGAGAGGTATGTTTTATTTGTGCCGGAAAGTCCAAGGTTACTATAATAATAACCCGTTTAATATGCGATTAACATGAACGAACAGTATGAACGAAGGATTTATCTAAGATGCTAAAACTATGCGCAACAATTTAGAGTTAGGCGGCATTTACAATAAAACCAGTGTCCTCCACGGCAAAAATGTGGACATTTCCACTAAGATAATAACAGTGGAAACGAAATCACAATGAGAATTGAAAACCTGTCATGTCAGTCTCCAGTATAATATTTTACATAAATTTCCGTATCAATAGATGTGACCGTCTAATGTAATGTCCCGGATTTTGTGTAGATAATGGTTGCCTAAAGCGTCACTCGAATTCGCGAAGTGACAGCTTACAGATATTTTCATCCTTTGACTCCTAGAGTCCTCGAATCATTTTTGCACTACACAATATTTATCCCTATTGTGGATAAATGGCTTACTTGACAGCATAAACGTAACGTAAAGCATTTGTCCAGGAAATTGGCTAGATTTCACGTCTTAATTGTTTAATTAAATGTTATGTAGATTACCACTTATCTAAGTATCATGACTTTTTAAGTTTTTTCTAGTAGTTATATAGAAAAGATGCCCAACCTCTTCTGTTCGCTGTGTGTTAAATTTGAAATTAAGACCCCACATTAAATCTTTGAGGTTTTTACTGGCCCCGTGGGTCTTAGCTTCATTACATATTTATATACATTTTGCATTAGACCACTATAAGATTGTCTGAGAATTAAACATATCATAAATAGGAATATTATAGTTATTTGTGCCGGACAGCTAATCAAGAGATCAGCGTCAAAAACATCCGTAGACTAAACGACCAGTCATATGTTCTTATTTTATGCTTATACTTTAATTTTACAACTCACGCACCAAGTAATTTCGAAAGTACTACAATAATAATAATAACAGATCCTTGAGAGAGTCAAACATGTTGGTATTTTCAATTTCACATTTTACTGAAGCTCAGAAATTGTTGCCTGAGAAAATACAGAATTATTCAAAGCATAATTAAATGCTGTTACGCAAGACAATTTCAGTATTTTTGGTAGATGAACATTTTAAGATGTCCTGGTGTGACACTTCGCTATATTACTTGAGCAAATATACTATTATATTTGTTGAAGTGAACTAAATATGGCATACTTTTTTGTCTATATGTTGTGAATCGATCATCATTACAATGTCTAGCCCATTATTTAAATTAGATAGCATATATGAAAAACAGTGCCTCTTGCGTTATGTTCTAAAATAGATTTTCATAACGTCCAACTCTATTTATTATAAGTAACAATATCGAAGTACCACTTTCATAGATTCGAAACAGACAAACTGGATTTTGATAGAAAAAAATCCCTAACGACAGGAATTTCCTGGGATCGATTAGTACTGTTAAAGGGGTTAGTGTGTGAGTGAACATTCACGCGGGCCAATTCATCGCCAGCGTTGCAAACGTCACGTCTAAATGACACTGAATAAATTATCGACGTCTTCTATTTAGTACCATTTAATTTCTCTAATTGTCTACATACAAGTTTGTTTCATGCTATAATTACTACGACAGAATACCGGGCATAAAAATAAATTAGAACAGCTTGATTATGGTAGTACTGTGGTCTAACTCGTTTCGGCGATTATTAGTGATAGAAATAACACTAATAATAACCCTTGCGCGTGCACTACGTGATATGATGTTCAAACATGTGGCATTTTATGTAAAACCCTTTAATGTAAATCCAATACTTGAGGACCTCTTTTAGACTCTTTATCATGCTTTAAGCCTTGAAAAATATGATAAAATAGATTTTATTGGAAAAACATTCCTTAACCTGGGACATGTGCTATTGTCTAGCTCTTGCTGGAACGAGCACTTAACCTACTCTTGATGTCACACGTTTCGTATATTTCGGATTTTAATGTTGTTTCAATCGATTAATCATATGCCCATTCTTGAGTATGACTGTAATATATATATCGAAGAATTCGAAGGATTCTTATCAACTTGTAAAGATACGGAGAAAGTACCACAGCTTTATTAATATTATTGCTTTTTATAATTTTAGGCTTGCAATCACATAGCTCATAGTTAAGAAATACAGAACGAATAATGCCTTTAAGCGTTAGACTAAACGAATGCTCTCATAATTTCAGTGCGACCAAATTTTTGTGTCCTGTTCTCTGTTGTTCTGGTATTCTTTCCCGAATTCAATTTTGTTGAGCCCAAAGCATCGTATCGCTACTTCGCTTTCGCGATAAATATGGTTTTTGCTTTTTTCTTGTAAACACAAGTGTCATTTTATCAAGACATTTTATCGATGGGTTGTTTTTAAAAAGTTTCTGTGATGACCACACGGCAATCGCCTTGCTGCGGGACACTGGCTCAGCGGGATTGAGCAAAACATGACCACACTATCTTTACGCGTGTATATTTTTGCGTAGTTCTAGTACGTGAACTAAATGCTCGTCGTAAATAGCAAGTTAAAAATATTCCAAATATGAATAGGAGGAAAATGAGAATTAGAATATTCAGTAAATCCAAAATAGTTACAAGTAAACCAAATTGTATTTCATTCCTTTTCAGCTCCCAGAAAACACGTGGTCTCAACTCTCGAACAGTGTTAATGATAAATTTAGCAATAAGTCGTATTTTTAATCAAAAAAATAACACATTTGGCAATAATTATTGTATTTTTAGGCAAGACATGCGTGACAGGCAACGCTCGTGTACTGAAAACAACGTATCTGTGACAGAAAGTATTTCTAACATTAAATCCTTTCACTGAATCTCTGATAATCTTTGTCACTTGGTAGGTTGATCTGATGGACGTCCCTTTACGAACGTTTTCGTCTGGCTTCGCGTTTTATGTTGCGCCTCAACACTGTTCTCCTTTTGTGAGAATCTGCGATCGCTAAGATGATAATACCTTGCTACTGTTGTTAGATTATTCCCCTCGTCTTCATAGGCTCTCTCTTGCGAAGCTAAACGAACGCATCCACGAATCAGTTTTTAGCTAGATGGCACCATTTTGTTGTCAATGCACGCGGTTCACACACTTAATCTGTTTGATAGGCGTACTCAGGCCTTCTGATGTTTATACTATAATCTGACCAACATTCAAATTTTCATACATATTTTCAGAAAAACAGACTCGTTTTCGATTAAATGTTTAGTCACCCCTATTACCAAACGATTTCACCTCATGCACGCTTTTAAAATTGGAAAATTTATCAATTATGCATTAAAACTATGATGACACAATTAAAATTAAAAGAGCAACATGTAGATTTGTCTTAGATCATGTACATAATCTGCATATTGCAGGGAGTTACCTGGAGCTTTACGCCCAAATGCCTTTGCTGCTGCTTTCGGATTTGCACACTATTCCATTCAAAACAAGAGGCACTGTTTTTACGGACTGAAGTTTATCTGGTACAAAAAACGATCTACATTGAACAGTGAATAAATTGGCATTGTAGAACTTTAAACTGTACGTTCAAGAAAAGCACCACTAAAACGCCATGTGATCAACTTCTTTAGAACTATTATAAATGATATTGTCTTTGATTATTTTCCTTAACTTGTTTTAACAGAACTTCTCTTATTTTCCGCATTTTCCGATGTCTGTGAAAGGGGATTATCAAAATATTATGAAGCCGTACAATTTACGTGGAACTTTTACCACTAATCGTTACAGTAACCATCCACTTCTTCTTCCAACCCACTTCTTGAAATCTCGAAAATTGACTATAATTAGCTTGTTTCAATATCTATTAACCTTAACTTTAGTATTATAGTGTTATTTATATTATAGTATCATAATGCTATTTTCACTATTTTCCTTCTGAAGCGCAACAGTAGTAGAAAGCATTAATCCTAAAATGGTATTTAGGCTTCGTTCATCTATTTAACCGCTAAACTGTATCTTTACAGTCAGTCATTACCCAGTATAATCTCTTGTAAAGACAACAGACTTTGTTTCTTAAAGGGGCAAACATCAGTGAATCGTTATCAGTTCATACATCGCTTGTCAGCACAAGTATAGAGTGAATGCTTTTGCCTAACCCAGAATACAGCGAAGCAAGAATTTTCATACAAGTGCACAGAGCCTCCGCTAGCAACAGTGAACCGACTCTAACAGCAACGTGTTGAAGGAGTTCCGAAATGTTGCGGAAGCAATCAGCTACAGCCACAGTAAAAATAGCATCATCGGGTTCTCCTACTTCCATGTTATCATCGCTATCTCTACTCTTTTATCGCAATGATGGCATTGTCAATCATCATGTCCCATTGATTTGAAAGAACTTGGTCGTATCTTCATCATTACGAATAGGTTTATTACAACGAGCAAAGTCGTTGCCAGTCGCAAGAAGTCCGTTAGTTTGAAATAACCTGGTTGTACTTCATTAATACCAATAGGTTTATTACAACCGGCAGGGTCGCTGTCAATTGCGAGAAGTCTATTGGTTTGAAAGGACCTAGTCGTACCTTCATCATTACGAATAGGTGTATTACAACTGGCAAGGTCGTTGTCAATTGCGAGACGTTTGTTAATCCGGGTGGGTGCATGGTTGGCGAAGGCATGCTGCCTACTGACTCCGTCATTAACCGTGGAACGGGATGATACTTACGCATCACCACTGTTGCTGTTTCTGCTGTAACGCACGCCAGTGTCTTGAAGAAGCCTTGCTAGCCTTATATATATATATATATATATATATATATA
>MNPL01004444.1:0-19738 GCA_002081605.1 Tropilaelaps mercedesae
ATATATATATATATATATATATAACGTAATCTGAAAAAGATATATATATATATCTTTTTCAGATTACGTTTGAAACAGGGAAACTACCATGCTGGTCAACAGCAGAGTTTTTATATTACATATTACATCCTTGTACTACATTATTCTATTTGAAGCAGCATAAAATTTTCCTCATAGTGATTACTCTGCCAAAATTAGAAGTTCGTGCCAATTGCAATATCATGTAAGCCATAGATACCTGATCAAGTCAATTGCAAAGAAAAATGCCTATTTTTTTAAAGTCACCGTATAAACAAGATCGTATTTGCTTCACGCTAATTAGCGAGCATCAACCGTTTCTAACTTCGCTATTAGCGGCCAGAGTCACTGGCGCTTTATTTCACCATGTTCACTTGCCTTTCGTGATAATTGCAGTGCAAGTACTGTTGTCGTATTTGTTGTATTTTGATAAGCTATCGTACATTGTCCAAGGCAGTGACTTGAACTAAATGGAATAACCCCGTATTGGAAAGGCCCTGAGACATGGAAGGCCGACTTTCGAATACTAAATCGCGTTAATATGAGAAAAGTTACTGTTTTGTTTCTCCACTCAGCTTTATTGAGGAAGCTTTTCACTCATTCCACGTGTTCAGATATAGGTATGGCTCATTGTCTCATGCAACTTTCTAAATTCCAGTTGCTGAAAAGTTTAACGCTACCTTTAATAACGCAATTTATGGTTCAACAGGTCATTCACTCACAGCCATTTGAGATAAGCTGTGAGTTAGTTATACCTAGGTTCGCCGTGAGCACCTATTTGTTTATTCTTGGAGCCGGTTAATCTAGCAAAAGCAGCGTATTAGTTATTTGAAGGAAATGTATGTCTCTAATATCGCTTTGCTCGCGATTAAAGGCTAAAAATTGCATCTAAAAGTTGTGAAAAAAGACACTGGCGGGGATTTCAAAGATCATGGAAATATGCCCGCTCTAGGTAGAGCAACTAATGGAAAATTTTGTCACTTTATAATCTTTTAAGAATCGATTATCTCCAGTCATGCTTTTACGCGTTCTCACTAAAGATACTATTTAAGCTATTACTATTTGATCGACCTTCGTGAGGACCATATCTAATATGTGGCGATGTTTAGGCAGAATTCAAGGGCGTGTACTACATCTGACTTGCACGCTAAGGTTGTTCAATTTCGAACTTTCCAAGCCAGTTTAGTGCAAAATGTATTTCCTCTTGTTTCCGTACTTTAATTCGGTTGAAGTTACAAACATTCCGATTAATTAAGCTCTTATCAATATACAAATACAAGCAACTGATGGACTCGAAACCTGTGTGTGGGTGAGCCTGATTTTACTTTTATAGAAATTGAAGTTGGTTGTTGGCAAGTCGATCACACCAGTTAAATTGTTTTTGAAGATAGACTTGGACTTCAATTGTGGCGATTCTTGCGGTGTCAATTGTCGCAATGGGAGTGTCGCGGGATTTCTCGATCTATAATCCTTAGTTATAATTATTGCACAAGGTATTCTGCGATGTGACATCGATACAATTGCGGTAGCTATTTCATCTGAATCATAATTCAGATCACGCATCACCTGAATACACTGTTGGTGATTTTGTAAATATAGAAAAGAGGAACACGTTTAGATACTTCAATTTGTGTTTTTGTATTTACATAAGCCTATGGCAAAAACGCGTTAGGCAGTGGTAAGAGATCGGTCGCGTCTTTCGCCGTGCAAATATAGCATTTACAATGTAGTTAACACACTCGATTTCACAGACATCTAAATCGCACCGGAAAGTCGATATGAGGCTGTGAACTAACTTTTGTTCGTTGAAATTGCTTATACAGAGTGAGTCAGTAAATAATTTGCCTCATTAATGCATTGCGACATCCGTTCAACCACAGTAGAGGGTTAGCTGCAGTGAAACAAAAGTGCTGCCAAAGAACTGAACACGTACGGTTTCTACTTATATTCCCATCATGTTGAACACATTTCATGGCTTTTTCTTTAAACTTGTAAAATAGATTGGTCATAAGTTGTTATTTCGTCTATGCTGTTATGAACACGCAGTGCAAGCTGAACTCTCGATAATGTGCTTGTAAATAACAGCTTTTAATAAATCCAGTTGTGCTTTGAGCACTGCTAAAAGTGCAAACTAACCGTATTACCCAATCCGCAAGTATAGATAATGCACGCCAGCATGCAGAAGTTTTATTGATTACTAAAAATCGCCACTGTATTTTCGTGTTTCATTGGCAGTTTCTATGATGTCTAAGGGTAAACGTTGCCGTTCGCACGGCGCGCTAAAAAGCAAATGATTTCGGAAAACTTTTAGTGCTCAATCCTGTGTGTTACATATAGCAGCGAAATGTCAAATACACATAGACAAACCCATGGCAATAATTTGTACAGCACAAAAATCTCTGTTAGTTCATTTTTCATTTCATTTTTAGTAGTTTCATTATTTTAGCTGAATGACGTCCTAGTGGCGCCACTTCTTACTGGAGTTTCATTGCTGGTACGTATTCTATCTACACATCCATTGTACGAGTTGAATATACGGTGTCATAGGATAGTGGTTTTAACGAGATTGTGAGGCTGATAATCAATATCACTCTTAATAGGGCATTTTTTCAGTATCCTGCCAGCGATTCGGCCTAATTTGCTCTTCAGGCAGAATGGCGAAGCTAAGTCCTTCGTCTATCGTTAACGTTTTTGAACCTTAAGATTGCAGTTGGTTTAGGTACTATAAATTAACAACGCTGTCGGTATGAAAAAATCGTTTAGCTAGGGACATAAAGCGTTTATGTGGATGGCCATATATTTCGTACATTTATCATTTCTTTGCTGTAGTTATACGCGATTCAGTATTCGGTGTAAACAATAGTGGGGTCCCAGGCGATGGTGTTCGGCGCTTACAGCAGTTTCTGATTCTAGCCATAGAACAAATTTAATGCCGTATGAAAGTAGAAACAGGATTCGAGCAAGGTACTGTGTGTGAAATGTTTCGCATGAGCTCCATTAAATTACTCGAATTCCACGGGTGATGGAAATAGCTACTGAATAAATAATAGTAAATACTGAATAGTATTTCAGCTTATTTGAGGATCGCATGACATTAGTGTTCTCGTAGCTCCGGTGGTACACGTTGTACAAATACTTTGTAATAAGCTTGATTCGATGGTTAAGACTATCTACAGTAGCAGCGAGCTCAAGCCGATCTGATCTCTCAGTCTTCGAGCTAAGTTCTCAATTACGCTTATTGTCTAACCTTACTTTTTAAAAGTTGAGATTGCTTCTCGCATCGCTGCAAGAAAACCCTCATATCTATGTCACGAACCTCTCTACAAAGTAATCTGCTAGTCATCTCAATTGAATTACTTCAGCATGTACCAGTATTCGCTTTTGATGGATTTAGAGGATAGATTTCTTCGAGAAATTGTTATTTTTGTTTACGTCAGATGGGAAGTACTATTATCTACAAAAAAATTCAAAGCGTACAAAGGTTTTTTTCCATTCACTATTTACAACAATTCGCTTGTTTAGTGACATTTGTCGCGGTAATGCACTCAAATGAGTCAACTTGCTCTACTAGGGTACATTTTTCTGTGGTTTTTTAAGAGCTGCATTTACTAACATTTAAGTGCCTTAATTTGTGTGCAAATTCGTCAGTCAAACGTCTTAGGATACCTGACAATAGATACGGGTCTTAAAGATCTCTTCTAGCTAGGTAAGCGTTTATAAAAAGCCTTTGTAAATACACTGACAACCTGGTCATGATCAAGAGACGGGCGTTACTGCGTTGATATTTTAACGCAATTATTAATTTTCGGCTCTTCCGCTATTTTGTCATTTCAGGGGAGGCAAAAAACTTGCCGCCAAAGGGTAGCTGCAATGCAGATTCCGGTCGGGATGTCTACTTCTCGCTCCGGCTGGATCAGGAGGAAATCTACCGAACCACGGTTTTCGAGAAAACACTCAAGTTAGTCCTTATTTGCGATTGCCCTACTAGATCGGTAATTATAACAAGTAGCACGAACCACTTTCTGGACATCGGGTAGGTCACAATAGGTCTATATAGCTATTTTAAACATAGCTATTAAATGTGAGACGTTACACTTAATAGGACCAAGTATTTTCTAGAATTTGTATGATCTACACGAGTCTGCTTAGTAATTAACAATGCCAATTGCTAACATTCTAAATATAGCTGGAGATAACCGACTAAGATTAGATTCTTTAAGGCTTTATAAGGTCCGTCGCCAACTCGCTCCGGCCAGAATTGTTTATATCTCAGTTTCGTTTCTATGCTGGGTCTATCCGCCTTAAAACTCTATAGCTCCCATGCAATGCGAACCTTTGAGCAATCCGCATACATGAAAGAAACCAATCTTTTTTAGAATACTTCAAATAAATGAAAGATCTTAGATTGACGGTTTGGTTTTGAAGCAAACCATCTGTTGCTGACAATGGTTATTGGATCCAAACGTTGGTCGAATTCAAGCGACTTATAGCGTAGTTCGGGCAGACATTTCACGATGAGTAATCGCCAATATATTATTATAAAATCCAGCATCGGGATCCGCCGACAGGAGTGGTATGTGTTAGGAGATCTAAATTCCGTCCTTTCCTAACTGGAGGGTTGGCTTGCGGAAGCTGAATGATACCATCCAGATTTACAGAAATGTTTGTAGCGTTAACTCCAGCCCAATATGTAGTCAGCTATGTCGTACCAAATACTCATTATCCAAAGCCCGCCTGGCACTTACAAGGGTAATAACATGACATTCCTCCGGAACGCTCTTATGTCCGATAAAGGCAAATACTAAACACGTTGAATACTTATTAGCAAAATGAGTTAATAATTATAAAGTCTTACAAGTCCGAATAAGATTTCCTTAACTCGAAGGACATTTGATGAACGGTACGTTCCTTAGCGTCACGCCAGTTCCAAAATAGATTGGCCGACCGTCACCCTGAAAGCTTAACCGCTTTAACTCATTAGTTTCGAAAACAGCACTGCATAAAAGAAACAAGTTGACTAATGTGGAATTTTGCTCTGTGACCTAAATTACACATTTGACTCAAAGCCTGAAAAAATCGTTCTCGGAATTGAAATTGTGTGAGCGTGGAAAATCCCTGTCATTGTCGGCTTAAGCGAGCCCTCGCATACTTGGGTGGCTTCCACATGTCTGTGTATATAATGAGAATGCTCTGCATGTAATGAGAAGCTGCTTCATTTCTTTTGGCGGTCGGTGTTAGTAAACTTTTACCCGTGGCTTATATTATTCCCTCCAATTTTTTTGGGTGGCGTAAAAAATGTGATCAATATACTTTTTTTGGAAAAAGTTTTCAAGAATGAAAACTTGACTATAATGAGTGGAAGCAATTCTTTAGACAAGATAAAGATGAGCAATAATGTGAGCAAAAATATTTATGACCTGTCATCATCGTTATATCTTAATGACTGTTCAGCTGAGCGCTGCATATTGATGACGACAAACGGGATAATGTGTGTACCAGGTTCTCATGAACTCCAATATAATCAACTTGTTCAAAGTTGCAACTTCTGTTTTCAATGTGTCGGCACTGCATAGACGGCTGCGTTTTCTGGCGTCTAAGCTCGCTTTCGTTATGCTCTTCCCGTTGCATTGACATCACACGCTATCGACACACATAAAATTCGCGCAGCACTAACCGAAGATCGGTAATTGTTGAACGATTTTGATTGGCGGTCGAGAGGTTTTTCTTGTGCGCCGATCTTTATGTCGAACGGGATGACTAATATTCATCTTCCTATTGTGCATACAATTGCTCTTAGCAAGGCATAGCGTAAAGGAGGAAAGACGGTAGATAAACGGCGTCACATGTGGACCCCGTTCCTATAATGCTTTGATTATGCCATGTTATTTTTCAGGAAGTCATTTAGGTTCTGTTGCTGTTTAAATTGATTTATGTCGTCCATATCGTTTCAACTTTTGAGAAGATTGAATAAATTTAAGTGAGATATTAACTACTCTCTATCGAAGGAAGAAAATGGCCAAGCCTTTCCCTTTTTGTTTACAGTGGCCCTTGCTGTTTAATAGATGACGCATATCTTCATTCATGTTTACTGGTTAGTTTATTCAGTTATTCAATGAAATAGACAGCTAACTCACCTCTGCCTAATTGCTGTCGATGATTATCATTCCTATGATGACATTATCCCATGATGCCTTCTATGACATGAGTAGGCTGGGTGATAAATTAAATTTGAGAAACGAACGAAAGCCGAGTGAAATAAAATGAATGTTTTGTAATGGGATCTAACAATTTTTGTGATAGTTCGTAGGCAGATCCGTTTGATTGATAGCGTTTTGTGTCAGTATCCCCCTAACAAGTTTTCGAATCTGTGACAGGTAGAAGAAAGATTAGGAAAGATCATGTCGTTGTAACCGATTTGATTCGAATGGCATAGTTGTGAATAGAATGTAGAATACTTCGAATTGAGTTTGAGCTAAAATGAATAAGTTACTATACAATGTAGAAAGAAAGAAGCACCTTACACAACGAGAGACATTCAGAATACAGTTTAAATTTACACTTACACCATAAAGATATTGCGTCAGTATCACTCACAACAAAGTGCCATGCTGGTTTTTCTTCCTCTAAGAACTGTACCCTTTTCAAAGTGAATGCCTTTCGAATAATTCGAGTAGTAAGCTTCCAAGTATGAACACAGCCTTAATGCGATCATGTGCTGTATGTCGGCGAAATCCGAGAAATGGCATTATCGCAGCTAATTCAAAATGTTACTTCAAAACACCCAACGCAACGTAAAATATCTCATACACACTCGTGTCTATGTCATTTCAAATGTCGATTTGTAAAAATGAATGCTCAAAGAGATCGTAATTGAGAAAATGATGCGGCAAACAAATTAATGGCCAACATTCCTATGAAGCTGACTGAAACCATTTCAACTGTATGCGGCTTTATGGATATTTGAGGAATTTTTTTCTTAGTTCAACTCTCATCTACGCGAAATGCCTACTTTTTTCAATAAGCTGTATCTTCTTAAGTGCATACTTCATGCCGCGATGCAAGACTATTGGCAAACAGCAATGCCTGAGCTTGTTTTAGTTGAGAAAACTGTGTGAAGGTGCACTGTCAAGCGACATCCATTCCTTGCGCCTATTCTCCCTCTGAAACAATGAATGTCGTACGCATCCGATGACAGTCGAGTTACTGCAAATCTCATTAAGCCTGGCTAGGCGCATGCAGCCATTATTACTCGTTGTCTGCAAGTAGATCAGGGACAATGTATTTTTGTGCCAAGGTTGTCTTTTTGCCACTGTAGTCTTGTGCATACCATATTTAATATACCGACACATTTGGAAAGTAAAATACGCACAACAGCTTGTGTGTGCCTAGCAACATTCCTTTCATTTTTCGTTGATTTTTCACAATCTTTTGTCTTCATTACTTCACAGTCTGCTCCATCGCAGTCACAGGTGATGCCAAATGCAGCGCACATTTGGAGGGCAGTTCCGTTGAAATGATATTAGTCCTGTAAGATGACGCTGTCATAGCTGAAAACGTACAAGTGGTTTTGTGTCTTCAAAACATGTTACGGCTTCAAAACTAGCTGAATCAAATATAGGCTGGCTCCCGGATATATTTTTGAGAAATTGAATTTTGTGAAGACGGTGATTTATGTATGGTGCATATATCGTATTCCTTCGGTGTCGGAGTTTCCACGAGTAGTGTGTAGCTAACGTAATACAAAATAAATTGTAAAATATCAGATAAAAGGGTGGTCAGTCTTACAAGCGACTCCCTTAGTAGCTCAAGGGTTCATATTTTCGGTTTTTTTTACCACAGTGCAGAAAAGTCGACATTTAGAACAGGAAAATTAACAGTGTGACCATGCGTAAGCTTTGAAAACAATCATAATATACGGTGAACCAAAACGGCTTTCTTCCAGGGTTTCTTTTAAAAAGTTTTTCCCCTATCAAGCAAGAGCCTTACGAGTTGTAAAACTCTAGTCAAAAGATCTACTCACAAACTAGCTTTCGCCTAACGTAATCGACTCTGGTTGATTGGCTTTTTTCAAGAACTGACAATTTTCTACATGTGTGTTCTTTTTTGCGCGCATGAAGTGTGTTAAAGTCTAGTAGCCGAGTATGCGAGGGCCATATCGAGGCTGAGGAAGTACACATACTATGATTTCATCATCCGACTTTAAGTTAAACGAGATTTGTTCAATCTGTTTGAACTTGTAAACATTGGCGAAAGAATCGGTCTCCAAATAATATACATAGAGATTAAAAAACGTCTTCCCTACATCACACTTAAAATTCCGTCCACAAAAAAGTCGTTTTTGTTTACCGAACTGTTCTTCCTTTACCATGTTTATATGCGGCGACATTACATGACGTTCTTCATAGTAAGTGGGCCCGTTCTTCGCATGGGTGTGTTGTGATCGCAACACCTTGCGTTGTCTCCGGGGTTTTCTTATGTTGGTTTGCCATTGAACGAAACACAGTTGATGATTGCTTCTCCATGGCCATACCTGTCCCCAGCCCTCGGTCGCTTGGCCCACTTCAGACACAGTCCGGCCAAAACCCGACGAGTGATGTCCGTCAGACTCCTGACGCTCACAGAAGTCTGACAGAATGAAAGAAGAATAGCCAGCATGGATAACTTGGCCGCAGCATAAGGTGGACTAGCCCCATTAACGTTGAAGTGACCGCCGCTCAAGCCTGTTCGACGTTTACGCCTGAGAAAGGATGAACCTTCGCGGTAAAGACCACCCCATTTTGGCTAGCAGAGCATTGGGGACGACCCCTGCAGCTTCTGGTGCCGTTTAAATTCTTCTCGTTTCTCGATACAAAAAACAGCTGACACTTCTGCCATGGCGAACGTTTTGTGGCGTTTTAGTGCTAGTACCAAGCTGAACACAATTTTACCCAAGAACTAGAAAGAGGGAATTACAAAGATATGCTAAAGCAGAACGATACAGGGAGCCAGAGAAGGAAAAACCGACTACGCAAGATACGCCTATAACTCACGTAGAAGGATATAGGATAGCAAGTGCTGGACGGTGAGGTTAACCTCTTTCTCGGTAGACCCTAGCACACGAGCAACTGTTAGTGGCATATCGTTCCTGTTTGCCCATTGTTAGCGTTGTTGTCGTCGTCGGTGTTGTTCTGGTTCTTGTTGTTGCTGCTTATTTTTCGTTCTGGGCTGCTGATGTCCAGCTTAAAAGCGCAGGCATCGAGTAGTTCGGTTGGATATATGGCAAGATGTGATACTATCACGGCTTTGATTTCGTTGCAGTTTTCCCACTGCAGCAGGGGCCGTTGTCGTCAACTTCATCGCCCTTTTGTCGCTCTTCGAAAATTCGTGGAAGAAGGTTAACCGATTGAAGTGTGGTGAGATTCTAGATGAACGCGGATTTTTGTGCCCTAATGCAAAATGGGAAAACACTAGGTGAGCTAGCGTCGCGCACGACTGAACACGAAAACTAACCATAATGCGACACAAGAGTAAAGACTAACATCAAATACCAAACATATCTTGGATGGTGAAGCGATGCTGCTCGAGACAATGTCGCTATTGATGACTATAATCGCATCATGGTCGCAGTCAGGGATGGTGTCGACGATGGTGCTTCTGTTACTAGCATATTTGCCGGCGCGCGACTGAGCCGACGGAACAACGGTACCAAGACTGTCGCTGAAGCACGCCACGCAACTCCCCGTCACATTCAAACAATGCTCGTTCCCCTGATCGTTAAAAAAGATTTGTTTCACTAAAAAAACCTATTATGTGCAATCTGTCTTGTTTAACACATTTTTCGTTACCTTAAAACCCGGTATAATTAGTTCAAGATAAAAATGTAGAGAGGATTAGCTAGTAGCATGTGGTAATTGTTGTATAACATTTATAATAATATGAGACTAAATTAACGTTTATGTATGTGGTCATTAATCAATTAGAATAGCTGACATTATTTAGGTTTTGATTTATCAGTCAGATGGATACTGTGGGCGTATTTATCTGCATTTGAACGTAAGATCACATCTTACTTAAATTTTTAATTCCTCGTTTTGGATAAACGAGATTTTATTCTGGCGAATAGTAAAATTGAAAACGATACCTCTATACGCTTCAGCTCTGAGTATTGGAAAATTCTAGTAACAACGGAGACCTTTCTAGTTTACTATATGCGGTCATACACTTCGTATGATCATCGTAGCGTCAAAATATATATCGAATCCGAGGCAGAGACATCGCATGGGGTGATGACTCGAAACGTAATTATTGTTGAGCGTTCATGTCTGCTCCTAACCAAAATCGGTCGAATAAGAGTTGGGCGCCGGTCCGATTTGCATTTTTTGCCGGTAATGGTCAAGTAGAAGAATACTCCGTATGTGAATTGAAAGCCACGAATTAATGTTTAATGATATGGGTTCGACTGCAAAACCAAAGGTAGCTTTAAAAGGAACAAAGTTAATACGATATTATCACTACAAAAAAATGGACGTTAGTAATTAACACCAAGTGGCACGAAGAACGGGGACAAAAGAACCATGTTTCCTAGTGAGAGCGTAGATGTTATAACGGTACCGCAATCTTCTTATGTATAAAATGCGTTCTGTATTAGTCGTTTTTTTTAATATCTCAGTAAATAGAAATTCAGCCAAAACCATTACATGTACTGTAATTGTGCTATGTATATTTTTAGCTTACGTTTAATATAAATAACGTGTAACCAGTAACTTGCATCCTGTGTAGTATAAGCTATATATAAGTGTAAGCTACACATATCCTTAGCAGAAGACCCAAAAGTGATATTTTGAAATAATAACGAATTTTCCTTCAAGTTGTGAGTCGCGGCTTGCTTAGTATACAAGAATATGCAGGTATACCATGTGTAAGACGTTAGGACACAGCGCCAAGCTTCAACGCTTCAAGGGGGTGCCTCGTAAAATTAATTCTTAGCACATACATAACTAAAGTAATGTTTACAAATCAGATATTCTTTTGTTCAATAACAAGCTATACAAATCAAAGGCTCTGCTTTCTTCTTTTGTTGTTGGTTGCTGACGTCACATTTGAGGAGATGAGAATGTGACATATGCTCCTGCATATGGTTGACACAAGGTTATCCTATTGTCTTCTCGTGACCAATCTTGTTCAAGTATTTGCTGGCTACTTCCCTTTTTATCTTTTTGCTAAAGCGCCGACTCCAACGTAACGCACAAGATGACTGAAGAGGTGGAAAGAGACGAATTGCTTAGGCGGGGGCCTGAGAACAGGCATGTTATCTTGCTATCTTTCACTAACCTCTACGTAGAAATATAATCGCGTTGATCTATCAATGGTTGTATCACGGTGCAAAAATAATGGAACAGTTACGTCAATGGATACAACGCTCTCAGCTTTGTATCCATTGACAAGCATATCTATGCCCATGTGTAAGTATTCTCGAAGGTGACGATTGAAAAGGCGACGATTGAGAAACCGATATGATCGCGCGAATATCCGATTTTTTTCCGGCACTGCTTGTCGCGTAATCCATCATTTCTGGCCGCTAGTATATCGAAACACACTAGTAATATTTGTCTACGTGAAACTCTGTATTTTTTTCGATTCCGGGACGCTTGCAAATAACATACGCTCCAAACTGCACGTTTTTTGTTCTAAACCGGCTACGTCTTCTAGAGAAAAAAGAAATTAGACTCACGTTCGTATATAAGAATGTAAGATTTGTGAGGTTGCGGTAATACCACGGCGATTCAAGCAACAAGTCGCTGCATGTTGGGCATACATCAGTGAAACATCTTAAAATTCTATACTTTTTAACAAAGTATAGAATTTTAAGATAGAAAGGAGGCCAAGTTGCAATAAAGGAAAGCTCACGTATAGTCCACACTAGGACACAATAGGACACCATATACTTGAATTCCTCTTGAAAAAAATTTTTTTTTGGGTCATAGGAACAAATGTCCCTATGCTAGGCACAGTCGCCGGGAGCGGTGCTGATCGTCGCTGCTTCTGTGTCTTATATCTGATAGACAGATATCATCATCGACATATTCATCTTTAGTCTAATGGACTTGTTAAAAATGGACTTGTCCATGCAAACCAGATAAACATAACCGGCTATACATACGAACAAATGCAATGAACATGAATCGACGTATGTAAAGGATAAACGGACGTGATGCAACACCGAAAACGATATCAATTGTGGTGGTTTGAACGATCTATTGTGATATGCGCAATATCACTGTAATTTGCCGAAAGTGTTTTGCAACAGTCCTGTAACCCTGAGAACGTTTCCGTTACCTCCTGAGCTTCAATGGCTTGTGAATAGTATTACACACAGTCGTTAGCTGCGACATGCTGCGTACTGTTTATCTAGGTGTTGCAAAGCTAATTATACTCTTAGTTGTTAGGCCCGATACGTGCGGCAGATGCATTGCAAATGAAGTGCTTATCGCACCGTCTAATTAAAATATTTTTTTCGCCTGGCTTTCCTGTTTAACATCTTTGTTGGTTTAAAGTATTAAGTCTTCCAACAAGTGCACGGTTATCACACACTAACTGCCGGAAGCTACTAGTGAGCTTCTGTGAATCTCATTCCATTGCCACCGTATCTTTTGCCGGGTGCGTAGCGTATTTGTCTCGTGAATTTTATAATCATATCGGAGTCAAAGAAGATATCGTATCAAAGAAGATACCGTATTTTTTAGCATTGTGAGCCGAAGTTCAACGCTGCTGGTAAAATGTCTGTGTCATTAACGTATAGATAATTCGTGCGAACGCACAATGTTGCCGCTCGCGAGCAGGGCTTTAAATTATTTAATAAGAAAATTGTAAGGAGAAACACTATTGTTCATTGGGGGGGATTCCATTGGACTTCGAGTATTGGTATACTTCGAGTTCACGTCCCTAATTGTGACACATATTATGCATATTTATCATATTCAGTATTATAATTACGTTTAGCGTAATATTTCGGAACATTACAAAAACACGCAATATATAGTCTCTAAGTGTGGTGCTACTAGTATATATCAAAGTAGGATAATGCATTCAATTGATACCTGTCCTTCGATCGGCTATTAGTTATGTATTGATTTATCTCCTTGTCAAAAAACTTTAATTCACGGCTATGTTTGACTAACTGGACAACGTACTTGACGATCGGGTGACGTAATCTGTACTTATACTAATTCATTTGTTTAAACAAATAAATACACATTATTTTAAACTGGAATGGCTTTATTCGCAGAATAAGTCCTTCTGACCACTGTTAAGTGTAAAACGGAGAAAAGCCGGCACCTACAAAGGTATTTTGAGTAATGATTTTTTGCAGATCAGAAATATTTTATTTCCTAAGGTATTTTCTAATCTATCAAATTCTATACAATTGATGAAAAGAAGTTGATTAGAAATTAAGCATCGAAATGGACAATTTAAGTAATCATCATTTTTGGTGTGTACTAACGAACTAACGTGTCGTGCAAAGCACCATTCAAACCAGTTTTGTGTCCTATCAAAGGTAATAAAAATAAAACTAATAAAAGGAGGCAACATGAGATGCGTTATCGAATGAGATCTTTGAGACAATGCTTGTAGCAGAAATCGATTAGGTTCGCAAAATGTTTTATTCATATCGAAATACATGTTCATTAAATACTGAGTCGTTAACGTAAGGGTCAACATGATTCAACTCAATTGTTGATTTCCAACACTCGTCTGAATTGACCTAAAATACTATGATGTTGCCGTACTATTTTTTACCGGAAATAGGCGTTTCGCTGCGGTCTGGCATTACCCACAGTGTGTCATTGATTACCTGTAATATCGCATTAGTAATTGCTATGCATAATGGCTTCGGTGTAACAAACTCTGTGTTGGCGTGTGGCAGTTGCCACGTGTCCAATGCAGCCTCTGCTCGCAGACTCATGGCATAGATATGAGCATATGAAATACTCATTTTTTCTAAGGACAACGATAAGCGCTCACCTGTGAACTATGTGAAGTGCAATCGTATTAAATAGTTGTAAGCTCAAACGAAATATTAGGCGCAGCCATTCCGTTTCTTGAATTCCCAGACTTCCTGTCGGCTTCCTCATTGAGATCTTTAGAAAATAAGCTTCGTTACAGTATTGCTGAGCATTATATAGCGTTACCACGTACTCTGATATTCATATTGTTCGTGTTCATGCCCCGCCTCCTTTGTTGGTGGTAGGACATTATTAGTACACGTCTTAGTATAGTGTTATTGTTGGTGACCACACTTTCGGCATCCCGTCAGCGAGCCTTTATTGTGTCCATTAAGGTGTACTACTGGGGAAGGGCGTTTGATTACCTCATGATACTACTTGTGTCACTTGGACCTGCTATCGCATCATCACTGGCTTATGGCCAGAGCCCGGTGCGGCGTAGCACTTTCAAAGGGGCTCCCACTAAGTGTCAGCCGAACCGTACTGGCTTCCGCAACTAGCTTCCGAAAAGGCGAATGTCAAGATCGGCTCTCTGATGCAAATGTTGATGATTGACATGTGACGGCGGTTACATGTCATAGACTTATAAACATATGAGAAAAGTGGTGATATCAATGGCCCTAATATCGATAGCTCGTTACGTCTGTGTTTAAAGAGAGCAGCGAAATTATTATGATCTATGGACAACTGGACAAACAAAGAATGCTTATTAAGTGCATTGGTATGCATGGCACAACAAGCAATGATGACTATTGTATCGGAAATTCTCGACTTCTGAATTTCTTTGTTAAGAGTTACGTATGTTTGCAAGCATTATTAGCAAGGGATATAATAAACATATAGGGCGACACGCAATTAGCAGATTAATAGCGGTTTGTTTGAAAAGGTTGATGCTGCAACTAGAAAAAATGGCTCCTAAAAGATTCTGGGAAGCTATATTGGACCGGCGGCGATTTAAGTCAATATCCTTTTCAATAGGATTTCCAACTATTTTCGTAACCTGTATTAGTAATGTTTGCATAGATTTGGAGATTAGCATAGGAACAAGTGCGGGCAAGTGTATCAGATAATTCCGGGTTGGTTTCAAAATAACATTTGCACAGGTAATAATGTGTGTAAAACGTTTTATCGCAAAACATACAGTTGTTGGATTTCTATGCAAAGAAATTTAAAAGTGCCTATCTTACCTTTTTCGACTAGACGATTAGTTTGAATCTATTCTGAATGCCAGATTTATCTATATAAAGACCTCCTATGACTAACTTATGGTTGTTATATACACCACCGGGATCTTTTCGCGGTGCGACCGTGCGGCTCCATGTGTTATAGAGAAAAGGTCGTGTGGCCACGAAGTCACACTGCATAGCATCCGATGTATGAAGCCTATGAAGTGCGCCTGTAATCGTAACGTCAAGTGGTTACCCTTTTCCGAGTAGATTTGGGATGATCACTGTCAAAAACGGTTCCCCCATTGCGGCAAAGCGCATCCGATATTTTTGACATTGATCTTGGTCTTGATTATCGTATTTTGTAATGTGCCAAACTTACGCTTTAGTACTTTTTGGGCATTCAATGGTAAACTCTTAAATATTTTCATTCGTGGTCAAAAAGTTGAAATCAATGTATTGTCTGATGTGCTTGTTGCACGCGTGTCCTTTAAAACATGCACAAACGTCTTCTTTACATGTTTGATTCCTCTGTCCTATCATCTTTCCCTCGCACTATTTTATACTATTTTCGCACTATTTTCGGTTCATGTTAACTCGCCTATTGCAATGTCAGACGTGTAGCTTGCCTGCACGAGTCAACGTATTACCTCCCAAGGGAGGAATTATCGTTTTCTCACGAACTAACGAGAAATTGAATTTATCTGTTTTACTTCTTTGTGGTCATGAGGATTATCTATTCTGTAAGCATGTTTAGGTCAATAAAAAACACACGGCAAACTTCTAGATGTTCTTATGGTCCATACGCTTTCTGTCCCGGTGGGATTGGACTTATTAAAAGCACCCGCATATTTGCACAAGCGTAACACACAGTATTCCTTGCAACTTCCAGAAACTATTTTTCAGATGACTGATCAGAACAGTTCGAGAACTTTCTCCAATTAGATTATTTGGCACGTTATCATCTGAGCTTCTACTCGGTGTAATTTGTTGGAAATTGTGGTACATGGGACGTCGGGTGCACTCTGATGCGCTCACTGTCATTTCATGAGCTAGTTATGACTTCTTTTAAGTGACAATTTTGCCTACTGCGTGAATTTCAATTCATCACGTATTGACTTATACCGTTAAACACTACACGTCGGCACGTAAATTTATGGCAAAGCTGTGACTCAGAAACAACTGTATAAACATCGATAATGTCACTGCTTTTTTGGTTTATTGGCTTGTGGTGTTTCTGCGATGGTTGCGCTGCCAGTTGGCCCCGTACTCGCACCACCGATTTAAGTGAATTTACGAAAATAGCATGTGATTAATGAAATTTGAAGCAGTGAGATTTTACTAGCGATAGGCGCGTGCACTAGCCAGTATCTCTACACAGTAGTTGAGGACGGCTGGTCACTGCCTGAGACCCTTTCAAGCGACCGATATGTGACGTGAGTCGCCAAGCTGACTCGAAGCAGGCAACTGCTCGATTTGGGGGGGGGAGGTAACAGCAAGAGGGCAATATTCTACGTGGTAATGGTGTTGACCGTACTAGATTTCTGCATGCGAAAGACCTAATACCTTAGTGAGAAAAGGATCACCTGAAGCTACAGCAAATTTCGATTTTAAGAATAAATTCTTTATCGTAAAATAAGGCGTGTTCAGGACGACACCCCTAGGTAATCGCCACACCTTCGTAGCTTTACTACGCGTAGATGACGCTTTGTAACGACACGCGTACGCTGAGCTTACCTTCTTATGTGCATGATCTGGGTTGGGGGTTAAAACTCCTCGAATTTGCTAAGACATAAGGCCAATCAACATAAGATGTTGTGACCGGCTGCCTTAGAATTGATTATGGTGTAATTGGTTTCATATTTTAAGCGCATTCCCGTCTTGACATTGTTGCCCAATGCTGCAATTGGAGTTGTAAGCATCTTCTGGAAAACGGTCTCGCGATCGGTCGATTTCCCTGTGGACATTCGTCTCGTTCTGACCGGTTCCTCAATTGATCTGGGTATCCGCACTTCATACTTGGCGCAGTGAGTGTGGCGTCCTTCGTATGACTGACGTCGATTGTTTCACTGGCTGATCGATCATCGACGTCCGACGCTATGATGTGATTGTTATTCGGTTTTGCGCGTTTTTGGGATGAATGAAAACAACGAGAGCTGAGAAGGAAGTTGTGAATTCTAGAACCTCTTCTCCGGTTGTATATGCCTGAGTTTATTTCGCATGGCCTAGATAGCTGTACTGGCCTATTGTTTGGTAAAGCGTGCAACTATATGAAATCAAAAACAATAGAGATCACGGAATTAGAAAATACTTATGGAGTGTGCCAGTAAAGGACTAACGCCATTATCTGTGGAGTTTCTGCGACATCGACACGCGATCGTAATTTACTTACGTAACCGATAGATAAGTAAGACGGAAATATAGGTTTCGACTTAATCTAGCAGTGATAATAATAATAATAATAATAATAATAATAATAATAATAATAATAATAGAGAGATGTCAAGCATTTTCATTTCACTGGATAAACGTATTTTTAAAAACGCTTCTATGATTTTCGTTAGTATTTATCTCGAGCAAACTGTCTTTGCAATCTCGGGTAGAATACTATTTCATATATGTCCAGACAAAACCAACAACGTGCGTGATGGGCTTATTTGAAAAACCACGGTGAATCTTCAACGTATACGGGTTGTATTCCGTGTTTTATCTATTTTGCCGCAGAACTTTTACGTAGGCAACCAATACTGCTATCTATGTGTCCTCTATGTATGGAATGCTAATCTCCCCGTTCCCAACCCCATGCCCACTCCGTTCTTCATTGTATCTGTAGTCGCGTTGGTATTACCTGAGCGAACGTTCCCTTACTGTCGTAATGCAGCTCAAATATAACAAATAGTAAAATACAATCGAGCGACATTCACACTGATGACCGAGCAAAGTCGTGCTCAAAGAAGTTACACATTACGATCAGTGTCGTATTTTTCTGCTTTTAATCAGAAGTAGAATGACACGAATGCACTGAGGGGACACTCATAGAATACTCGTTCCCTGTCTCGACGGAGTACGGTTGAATTTTAAGCTTTGCGAGCTACTTTGATGTCTTCCAATCGTTGTCTAAACTTCCTGCGTTTAATTGAATGAACATTTGCCTCGCAGCGAGTAGAAAAGCTTGGAAGCGGTAACTTGTGAGATTCGCCAGCTTAAACTTTGTGTTTGACGCGATAGCGCTACTTTCATACTATATAAAAATAAAGGATGTAGTTACATGGAGATACCAGTAAAATATTCAGAACAGAGATGTGTAAACGCAAATGTTTTAGATACAAAATAACCGCGGTCAGGATGACACTTCCTTTCCTTGTTTTCCTTGTTTTAGTATACGCGTCATTTTCACATTTTATTGCCTATGCAGAGTCCTAAATGGACGACACGAATCTGAAACGAAACTTTACTGCTATCAGCAACAAAGCCCGTTGGCTTTGATGCTGATAGCAGTAAATATTAAAACGTTGTGCTGTATCCAGTTATCACATTGTGTCATTATATCATTATATAACATCAAAATGTACGGATATGCAGATTGAGGGCCAAACAGTAATTATGAAAGAAACGCATCTCCTGAAAACATAAGAGCTTGGAAATAATGGATTTAGTGTAGTAGGCGGAGAACAATAATTGCCTTATAGTTTGTCGGGGACCTCGTTCGACAAATAAAAGCAACCCCGATCAACTAATGCTGTATCTAGCCCGGGTCACACCAGCGCAATCTTTGTGATGTGAATACAGAAGTGAACACGGTCATCGTTATTACACGAATGTAAACCCTTGATGTTTTTTGAGAACGTCGGTATAGAGGCTCCAAAGTATTTAAAATCGCAAAGAGTTTCTTTCGATTTTATGACTTAAATAGATTCAGAAGGCCTTTAAAGAATGAACAGAGCAAGGCAAATTAGAACCTTTTGCTCACATAGCTTGAGTTCACCCAGTACTGCCTAGCCCGACGCGAAACTGTGTTTATTCTAAAATAAGACCGCTTCTTAAATTCATTTTTGCGGAGCATTTGTTCCAAGCTTATCTGTTGTGGTCAAACAACTTTTTAAGCTTCTTCGCGTATGACCAAGTTTAAGTGGCTATACCGATGACTCATATGACAGTGGAGGTATATTTGACAACCCCTTCGTGACGTTTTGTCCCAAAAAGAAATAGCATTTCCAGCTATGGATGTCAGTATATATTCTGTGAATTGTAGAGTAGTTGGGAACATTCGATTGCACGCCATTCCGGACGATTACGCCGCACAAGAGAAAGGTATGCAATTTACAGTTAAGAAGCATTAGCAATCATAGGAGTGCTGAAATTTGAAAGCTAAAGTTTGCCCAACAACGAGTTCGGAGCGTTAGGGTTTGGCAGATTGCATACCATACAACAATGTCGAGCTCGGTGGCTTGGTGCATTCGTATGCGCCTTGCGACTGGAGGAGACACGTAGATGCACGGGTTCGATCCCCTCCGGTGCACATTTACATTTATATGGGGTCCGTCTTACGAAGTAATGCAAAAACTGCTACCG
>MNPL01004451.1:0-11179 GCA_002081605.1 Tropilaelaps mercedesae
AGGAACAAAGCGGAGGCGATGGGAGTCGCGCGGGAAGAAAGAAAATCTCCACGTCGATGTCGCCGTATGATGGGAAACAAAAAAAGTAACAAATGTGAACGTCCTTGGTCGTTATTGAAGTCGTCAAGGTAACATGGCGTCGTTTTCGGCTTCACTAGTCTGGGCGAAGTCGCCAGACGGGATTCGTTTGCTGTACGACTTCAGCGGCCCGATTGACGCTCGTCGCGTTGGCTGGAGACAAGAATCGCTCTCGGCGGCTTTCGCTATGACGAACACGAGAGCCCCCGCATGGCCCCCGCGTGGCCCCCGTTTCGACATGTTTGTGTCGACAGAGGCGGGCAACATGGGGCAGGTGTTTGTTAACACTCGTTGTTGTTGTTGTTGTTGTACATCTGTCCTGGCCAAGTTATCCTCTCCCCACGGCCTGCTCGACTTCCTGGGACGAGTTGTCACTTTTGTCAGTTTTGTTTTTGTTGTTTACTCCGTTTGGCCCCCACCGGCCCCCCTTCCTCGGGCAGGGTTTCGTGTATGAGGGCATTTACAGCCTGACCACAAGCTTCTGTCGATTTCCCTTCCGGCTGTGTACGAATACGTCTGTTTAAAGTAAATTGAAGAAACCCTGTAGCAGTGCGAGGGAGGGAGGCCGGAGGCGTGGTGCCAGTCAGGCTCTCGCAGATGGCGCCCCCGGGGGCTGGGCAAATGGTGCGTGCACGAGCGGGGCTAGTGCGTCCGCGGTTTGCGCTCGAGGAGATAGAGTTGGCGACCAAGCCCGCAGAAATCGTTGCCAACAGACTCCTGCCGCTGTAGATGTTTCGGGTGGCCCGTCGAGGGGGTGGATAATAGACATGGTGGGCGTGAGAAGCTATGTTGACTGGGGACTCTCGTGGGGCGCGAGGGGGCGCAGACTCTGCGCGGCGGTTCCAGGGGCACCCAGTGAAAAGGCAGCAGCCAGACATGGTGGCCGCGTCACAAACTCGTCCCGACGGGGGTGGTTGAAAGCGCACCCCCGGACATGTTGCCCCCACGTGCTTGCCGAAGAAAAGGGGGGAGATGGAGGAGGAGGAGGAGGAGGAGGAGATGGCGCGCAACGTGATGGACTTGAAAGTGCATGGGTTGTAGCAGAGCATCGCCTGCGCACAGACGTACAGAGGAAAATTGTTAAAGCCTACAGCGGGAGTAGGGGGCACAGCGTAAAGGGAACCTAACCAGGATTGTGGATGTAGAGGAGGACGAGGGAGGGTCTGCTGGAGATTCGTAAAGGGAACAGATTGGCATGGAGGAGAGAGTTGTGAATCTCGAAACTAAAGGAGATTCACAAATAGAAGCGTGACCGGGGGCGAAGGGGGTACTGAGAGATTCGGGTCGCTGCGGTAGCCCGCTCGCAAACACAGAGTCTGACTAAGTCTACAGAGAAGGCCTACTTCCGAGCATACCGGGGGTTCGGGGGTACGAGGAGGTGGAGGTTGGCTCCCTGCCGATTTGACGATAACAGGAAAAGTCAGTCATTTGACGGTGTCCGTTTCGCCCTAACAGCCGGAAATCATCAACTCACCGTTTCTTTGGCACATATCCCCGTCTCAGGACTACAGAGGTCCGACTCAGGACAAAGGTAAGGCAGCAGAAACGCGACGTTTCGGCAAAAATCTCACGGTATCGTCGTGCGACCGTCGTCGCGCCCTGTATTCGAGCCAGAGTTGCCTAATGGCTAACGACGAACCCCTCAGAACAAAGTGTGTCGGGGGGGCGTTTCGCTCCGAGATGACGGTGCCGTATGAAACTTTTGAATGGAGCGTGCGCCACCGAAAAGTGCACGTAGATACGTGGCTCGTGTCGTTAGCGTGGCACGTTTCTATTCACGCGGGCGGTCCGTCTCAGGAAGTAGCGCAAAAGCGATATCGTCGAGGTGCGTATTGGCCCTGAGATGGAAAAAGCACCACTAATAGAGAAAGTCGAGTAGGACGAAAGAGAAATCTCGAGAAGGAGGGGCCAATAGAAACGACCTAACTGAGGGTGAGACTCCAACGTAGGAAAACTTCGCCTCAGTACAGACTCAGCTATACGAATTCGTCATATGTTTCTACAGCTTCACATACGATTATATCTACTTCACATACGACTCATTTAGCCGCCGGCGGTGGTCGCTGACTTGAGGCTCTGCAAACTCAGACGAAGCAGGCCCAGAGAGGGGGGTCTCGTTTTTTTTGTTGGGCACTCGCCACGCGAAATCGCCGCAGAAATCCGTCTCCGTTAGCTTGAATTGCCAGACGCCGACTGAGCTGCATCGATGCCAAACGTTGCGCGTATAGACGCGCAACGATCATTGGAAGTCGCAGACGTCAAATCGAACTCGACGATCTGAATCGCTGAAAATGTCGACGGCCACCGACGAAGTCGAACGCGTTGGCTGTGAATTGCCCATGTGACCGGCCACGCGTCGGCGACGTAAGAAATGTGTATCGGCGCATTGGATTTCGCTCAGGATCGGCTCGACAACGGAGTTCATGATTCTACAAAGCGTCTCGGCCATTTTAGGGGTCTGCGCGAGCCTGGACACCGACCGACCGACGCAGGCGTTCTCGTAGGCGAACACGACGATGGATAACCGGCTAAAGTACGGCATGAAACGCTACACAGCTTGCCAATGCCGTCATAACATAAAAATATTCTCTCTCTTTCGCCTCGCCGCCTGTGGATCTGTTCAGACGTCAGGCGTTCCGGGTTATTAGCACCGCAAGCGCTCTACGAGTGGACGGCCACTCGGCCACTTTCTACGCGCGGCCGCCAGAGCGCGAGGCAGTCCAGAATGCCGCAGATTCGCGCAGAGCTCTCTACTCTGCTTTTCCAAGCGCCCTGGCGTCAGGCCCCAGTCTGTGAGACGGGGTCTGGCGAACTTCATCGGTCCTGCTGGACACTCACCGGACAGGCCAAGGGAGTCCGGAGGGGGCCACTTGTCCGATAAATCCGCAAAGTGGGTGGCTTCCCAAAAGGGAAGAAGACAGCGGGGGTCGAGATGGTACCGTAGCCCCCATCGGGTCTCTTTTAAATTGTGGGCCGTTTTCGTTAAACCGCTCGATGGATTGGCCCACCGGGGCACGAATATGACTCAACGCGCGTTGTCCCTGACTGGGAAATAATCGATGAAAGAACCAAAACAATCAACCGGCACGGCCCCTTGGGGGCGCGTGGGGGCGCTCCCAAGTGTTTACTCGAGGCTGCGGCTAGGGGCTAATGAATTTGCGATTGCCTTGCAATTAGTCAACGGCGCACTTCATCGAGAGTGGACGCAGCTTCATCGACGCACCCATTTGTTTTTTATAGGGAACCACCGCTCCTACTCGCCTGCCGCCTACATCTGTGCGTCTACGCGTTTAGCCACTGGCTTAGCTCCCTCTACTCGTTTCGTCGATTGGGGGCTGATCCGCAGCAGCCATTGCGCTGTCAGCCCGAAGGCAACACAAGCAAATGAATGGAAATGATTCGCGTCCATTTCAGACTTGAAGGCGACCGTTAAAATCGCAGCCAGACAGCGCCAAATCGTCGGTTAGGGGGTGCTTTGCCGTTTGACGAGCGTATAAGATGCCAACGAACTGTTTGGGTACGACCGAAAATAACGCTTTTTGCACATTGTCGTCGTTTCAAGCTCTCAAAACCTCTTTCGTGCCATTTCGAGGCATCCTGGGTACGAAATTCACTTGGGAAACGTGCGCCCCCGGGGGAAGATACGCCGCCCACGTAGGCCGCCCGCGTAGGCGACGGGCCACCTTCGTACGACATCTGGAATGCCCACGGACATCTCGCAATAAGCATTTGGTTTCGCCGACGTAGTCGAATCGCCTACTCTCGTCGAAGCCTGCACGAAGACGAGGAACTGGAATCTACGGGAACCTGGCGCAAAAAAATTTCGTCATGCATTTTCCTTTTTCGCTGGGCACTGGACAGTCCTACGATAATGATAAAGAAGCGCTATTTTGAGATAGACCCTGGGCCATGAGACGACAACCGAAATTCCGAACCGACTTCTACGGCCTTTTCTATGCAGCTTTTGTCTGAGGCAGGTTTTCTTTTTTATGAGCAGTAATGAAAACCTTATGAGGTAGTTCTCTCCCTAGTTTCGGCCCTTGGCGGGGTTGCGAACAAACTACAGACGAAGATTAATTAGAACGGTGCTACTTAATGTTCCAAAGACGGGATTCGAACGTTGAGGGCTTCCCGCATTTCATCTTGGCGCTCTTATTCGTCGGAAACGGTGCTCGGATGTCGGAGCGGCTGGAAGACAACCGCCCGTCTTTAAGATGAGAAATTAGTGGGCGTCCATTAACGCGCAGGATTTGCCGGTTTGTCGTTTTGTCTGCGAACATTGCCGCCAAGATCGAAATTAGCAATAATTGATTATTTCCCCGTCCTCTCTCTCTTCCATCATGGCACCGTTATAAACAACCAGAATGGATGAATCCCCGCACTTGCACATCTGTTACCGGTATTTGCAAGACGGCATTTGCTCGCTTGGATTTGCCTGAACGTCAACATCTGCGGTCATTTGCCGATTTTTGTGGCGGTTTTCCTTGAGAAAGGCTTTCCGCGTTTCTCGAGTTTCGCCAGTCATCTCGCGCGCTTTCGAGCTGGTCTCCGACATCGTATCCGACCGACCTATGCCTTCGTCCGTTTGATCGCCAGTTGAAGTTCGGAGGTCAACGAAGTGGTTGTTCGTATAAATAATGACGTTTAAAGCGCGCCGACGCATAACGAACGATCCGGATGTCCCGAGTCCGATTTCAACGGCCCCGATTTGAATGCAGCGGGCGTTCGTCCCCAGGTGAACCTAAAAAATTGAGATAAAACGCCGCCGTCGTCGTTTATTCCTCTCGTCGAACTCCACACGAATTCGTCGAGTTCATGACAGTTTCAACAGCGGCTAGAGCTGCTCACTCGAAAGGGGGAAGCGAGAGAATAGGAAAGCGAACTTCAAATTGAGCCGTGTCGAAGTCGACCTTCCAGGCCCGGCATGGGGCTGGGCGCTCGTCGCCGAGGTACCTCGTTTCGTTATTTTAACGAAACTTTGAACTATTTCGGTCAAATACGGCTGACACGACGGCGCGGGAAGAAAGGGGGTGACCGGCCCACGATTTGAGTCTCATCGTGCCGTGAATGTTAAATCGTGACGCCCGCCGCATCGACTATTGAACTGGCTCAGGGAGCAGCCGAAGCGTTCGATTTTCGGCGGAATTGGACCCGAAGCCTGTCGGTGGGCCGTTATACGAGGTCAAATAATCATAATAACAATAATAGTAATAGCAATAAAGCATAATAATGATAAACGAACGTAAAATTGCGAAGTAGCGGCTGCCCTGCTGAACAACTGAAGACACGACGACTGAAGCAACACAACGTAAATCAACTCTCCCGGGTACAATAAACTCTATTACCGCCCTTTTGTCGTACCACGCCGAAACATCCTCGTGAAGACGTTACCAGAAGAACACCTCAATTACAGGCGGCGCATGTGCTATCGGATCGCATGGCACTTGTCCGGACAACCTGAAAATCGCCTCTCGCCATTTCTAGAGCGACGAAGATTTGCGATTTGCGTGCGGTCGGCGCACTCTCCATGGAATCGATGCTCTTCTCGAGTTCTTCTCGACTACGAGTCAATACAACGCCAGCTGACATGCGAGGTCCGCAAGGTCCTGCCAGCTCATCTATCTGTCGGACGCCCGTCCGGCAGCGGCGATTGGCGCCAGTGACCACCGGCTCGGGGGTCTTGTACCCCACAGCTGCTGTCATCGTCCCCCACGGGGATAAGAACACTGTTCAGCGGGAAAGCTGTCCACCTCCGGGTTGAACTGGCTTCCTGACTTTTAGCTGGGCTTCGGTGCCACCCGGGTATATGGCGGTACATGGCGGGGGGCCAGCTGGAAACAATGCGCGCGGACAGTGGAGCTCCGAATCCCATCCGCAGGGTTTGTCGACTCGGTGTCTGATAAATCAAGACACCCACCCGCGGTCGCTCCGCCGCGGTTACTTCTATCCGTACCCCCAGCCCCCACTAGGCCCCGAAGTCTCCTGTTTCCACCCGCCAGGTCCCCGACTTACAGACGACTAGCTCAGGTTCGTAATGTACGCCGCTGGATTCTGGGTGCAGCAAAACATACCGAGAAGCAGCAGTTGTAGGCAGTCTGTGGCTGTTGGAAAGATTGGTCGGGCTACCCCCGACCACCCCCGACCACCCCCGGCTCTGGCTGGCTGGCCGGCAGGACCCTGTCCCCCTGCAGCAAGTCTCGTCCATCCGAAAAGAATCATTCGTCTTCGTCGACCGGACAGACAGCGCCCACAACCCCCGGTTCATTTCGGCGTCCCCAACCTCAACACCCCCGGGGACCGTCCAGCGTGGACCCACGACACGTCGAAGCGTCACCACGACGCCGTGGGGTGAGGTAGCAACGAGCTTACCAACGGTATAAGCAACCTCCTCCTCACAAGCCCAGTCTGACGTTCCCTCATTTCCACGTTGGTGTATACCTCTCAGGGGGTATAAACGTGGTAACGCCCCCTCATCGAACCTCGGACCTCGCCAACCTTCAGCCTAAGTCTGAAAACTCAGATAATGTCTCCCCCTCCCGCGCAGGAACCTGCACACACACACAATCAGATTGTCCCCATCTTCACAATGCAACTGACCGTTAGCGGCTCGAGGGTGCGGATGGGGCGCTGCAAAAATCACCGATTATAAAGATCAAGCGTTCAACTTGAGCGTCGGCGAACGTGGTCAGGTGGGAATAAAAGGGTTGATATCGTTTGTCTTCGTTGTTCAGCGACATCGATTCGCTTGGAGCTGATTGCTCGTTAGTTTCGTTGGCCGAGGACAAATCCGCGTGTGTCCTCGGCAGGTCACGGCGCAATGACATACGAGGCCAACACTTAGCTGGATCGAGAACTTTGCGACCTTTCGGTGGAACTTGTCTGTCGAGCGGGTCGACGCGCGCCCTGGACGCGTCATCAGCAACATCAACAGCATTCGTCGTGTCCTAAACGACGACTAGAACAGACTGAACGTGGTGGTGAAAACCCCCGAGGGGGCTCACGCGTTTCAGACGCGCGGCTTCAGATCGAATAGCAGCTGGCGTACGCTTCCTCGAACCCGGCGCATGTTCCCCGCGTTTTGTGGAGCTACCAGGTGGTTTTCTTTGTTCGTGTGCTCTTGGGCGAGCGCCCGGCGCTCCGGGGGCTCCGGGGATAACATTAATTCTACAATGTTCGATTTGTTCATTGACCGAATTTACTTAGCTCACTCAATCTTCTCTTGCATTTTAGCCTCGCCCGATGGGGGCCTTCGGGGGGAACGGAGATGAAGTCAGAGGGAAGCGGTATTGAACAGAACCCTCGGTACTCCCGAAGCAGTTTTTCTCAGAGTGTTCCGATGGCGGGGGGGCTGCGTTGCCTTCAGACGCGGCCCCCGCGTGTCACGCGTGGATCATTACCGTGACGCTCTATATCCGATTGATTTAATTGCGTCCAACGAATTTCCACCCGCGAGCGGACGGGATCTCCTTTCCTCTCGGGGCGCCGTCGAACTCATCTTCATGCGAAACTGTTGACCGACAATGGGTGTCGTTTCGGCCTCCTCGTTTCGGCCTCCTCGTGGAGCCTCCTCGTGAGCGGTCGCGGGAGTCCGCACCTCTCAAATTAGCCCGTGGTCGTATAATACGACAACGAATAGTAGTAATGTTATTAGCGTCATCGACCGGCTGTGCGGGGTTCGGGGGCTTCATCTCGGGGGTAGACGTTAAGGAGGCGACAGGAGTTACCGGGGGTAGTCGGGTGCTGGCGGGTGCACAGGAGAAAGACTCTCGCCGTTAGTGTGAGCGAAGCGTCGCCGTGAGAGGCGTGTTCTGATCGGCTGGCGTGAGGAAATGAGGAGGGGATCGGGGTGGAGGATCTTCGCGAGTCGCTGACGGAACAGCGTTTCGTACGGGGGCTATTGTTTTGTTCGCCCGCCCTCACTCGTGCTGGCCAACTGACTGCTGACGTGGCTTCACCGCAAACCACATGAATTCGTGTATTCGTCCTGCGAAATCCTCTACAGGACGGCAACGCCATCCTCGTGACGGTGGCTTTTGTGGATTACACGGACGAACCGATGCAGTTGGACTTGCCCTCGGATTTGCCCTAATTCTATGGAGTGGCGTCTGTATGCCGAAGTAGTCTTCGCTAAAAGGCTACTGCTACAGCTCAGGCTCGCTGGTAGCGCGTCCAGCGCGAGGGTTTTTGAGTGAGAAGTTTACATAAAAATATGTTATGTAGATCTCACTCAAATTGGCCAAAAAAGCGTTGATGCTATTTGCCTTTTACCAGGCGGTTGTGGGACATTTCTTTTGTATAGAGATGACGGTAATCCATCGAAAATGGCCCTTGCCGAATCGACATTTTCCAATAATCCTAAAATATCCCCAAAACTAGATGCGCCAAACTAGATGGTGCACGGGTTCGATCCCCGCCAGTGCACATTTACATTTATATGGGGTCCGTCTTACGAAGTAATTAAAAATTGCTACCGTGGACGTTAAATGTTGGCTGACGGTCAACTTTAAAAAATATAGATGGGGGCCGTTCCTACCGCACCACCTCCGATCACATTAGTCGTTTCCCATCTTTTAGCCTTTCCGTAAGTCTTCCTCATTTCTTCACCGGCTAAGTAACTGTACGCGCACTTACGACGGCGTCGAACATCCTCCACGTCCTCACTCTCCTCTCTCGAGCTCCTCACTAACTCTAAGGCAACGCCGATGTCCTGCTCGGGACCGTAGCACCAACACCCGGGCGGGTCACTGCGACGCACCGTGGCCGTGCGTTCCCTCATCGCCATCTCCGCATTCGGGAACCTGCGACGGATGTCCTGGTGAACTGTCTTCGTTCGAATCGCAGCTCTTCGTCGTCCTTTCGCTGGACAGGACGCGGCTGCTTTTGTTGGAGATTTTTCCAACCCCATCAGCCCCTCTCCTGGGTACCTGCTGTATACGTGTTTGTGTGTGGGGAGCACGTATTCATGTGTGTGTGTGTGTGTGTGTGTGTGTGTGTGTGTTTACTGCAAGGAGTCCATGTCATCTAATTGGGTTAGCAGGCAATCTTTTCCTCTACATCGCCTAGTCTGTACAATAAAGTCTAGCCGCCGCCGCCCAAGAAGTAGCAATGCACCGTTTGCGTGTTGCCTTATGACACCCCAATAGTCGGTCGCGTCCCAACTCTGGATGGCTGAGTCGCTTCGGCCGGGGCTCTGCTCAGCAGTTCGACTCCGATTCGGAGCATCTACTACTCGTCGGATGCTCTCTGACAGCTGCTCACTCCGATCTCCAACTGAGACGAAGTGCGGACTGGATCCGGGGGAGAGGTGGAGTTCCCCTGAATGAATTTATTTAGCCCAATAACGAACGCGTCGAAGCTTTCTCTCGCTTTCTCTCTGTGTCTTGTTGTACAGATCCGGATTTTTCCTTTCGCCGTCAAGCGGAGGGTGGCTTCTCCTTTCGACGGTGTCGGCCTGGTGTTTCGGCTGCTACCGATTCCGGTTCTAGTCTCTGATTAAATATGCTTTTTGCATCGGTTCAGTTTCGTTCGCCATCCAGCCCCGCTTCGCGCAGGCCGCGTTGGACGATCTCTGGACGAGCGCCAGCGCAAACCTCCCCGGCCGGGGCGGCCTGGGTCTGGGCCCAGAGGCTGATACGAGGCGCGGGGGCGTCGCCTGGTGCCACACCTGACACCTCTTCTCTTTCAGCGCATCTCCGACTGCTCTCAGATCGCGACTCAGTTTGATGGTGCCGCCTTGGCCGCTTCCATTCGCCCCCGTGGCCGGATGTCGATCTGTCTGGATAAGTAAAAAAATCATAAAAAACCTCTTAATCAACTGATTGTATCGTCTCATCGCACGAAGGAGGACCTGGCCAGGCTCCAAAAGGCGAAGGATATTTTGTTGTTCGGGCTTCGCCTGTTTTTCCCATCCCTGAGCAGCTGCTCTGAGGCTGCTCAGGCTGCTCGGAGGCAGTGGGAAAAGAAGAGCGCGTCTGTATGGGAAAAGGTGGAATATCCGACGAGCATCGAGGGGAATAAATCTATTGGGCTCAATTAAAATTCTACTGTTCAGGGGGGTTGGCGTCCTCCTACCTTGAATCACAATTATTGTACAGAAAACCTAGAAGGTCATACATCAGCTACGCCTACTTCTGTCATGTGGGTCGGCGTTTCGGCCTAAGACCTGCGCGGCCAGAATCAGCGTCTGAGTAATTGGCGATCTGGACAAAAACTCGTCTCTGCAATAACTTCGTACGCCTCGTCGTTTCTCGCTAGATCCGCCTCGATCTTCAGATATCGTCAGACCGGTGTTTCTATTAGTTCAGCATTATATCGATGAGATGGCCGATTCGGCAATCACCGCATCGGAAGACCACACCCTAACAGCTGATACGGTGATATAATTAATATTCTGCTACTAATTAGCTTAGGGCATTGCCGTACGGTTTGCAGACTTCGTCGTTCGCCTTGCGGCGTGGCAGTCCACCACAAACTTCAGTCGCACGTTAGCCTCTCTCCAAGAACACACACACACACACACACACATTCCGTGTGTGCGAGAGAGAAAACAAACCGCGAAAACATTTTCAAGCCACGAAAAATGTGTGGTCACTTGGCGGCGGCGGCGGCGGCAACGCCACGGCCACTGGACCGGTTTGCTTTCCTTTGGTGAGGTTCCTTTCAGCGTCGTATAATTAGAATGTCTGTGTGTTTAATTGCACTTTCTATTTGCAATCGGCCACCACACCCGGCGGCTTCTACGGGGAACCCTCACCAGACCGAGGGCATTCGTGGCTCGTCCGTCCGTCCGTCCGTCCGTCCTCAGGGAAGGAAGGAAGGAAGGGGTGGGGGCGCGCGCGCGCGCGAACTCCCGGTGGGTTCGGGACAGAAAAAAGGCGCGCGCGCGCGCGTGAATGCAAATTCATAGAGAGACGTCCCCCGGAAGGGTTGACCGCGCCGCCGGTTTTCACTCATTTGTATTATTGGGTTAAGGTGAATTTCTTATTGCGTGGGCGCCGGTTCGGACGCCTCGAAGAGCGCGAATGCCGTGGGGGAGTCTGGCCGGCCTGTCGAGAGGGAGTGACGAAAAGGGGAAAACGTTATGAATATTTCTGAGCTGGTC
>MNPL01004452.1:0-19610 GCA_002081605.1 Tropilaelaps mercedesae
ATATATATATATATATATATATATATATATATATAACTAATATGTTCATACCAAGCAAATATATTATTTATTTTATAAGCAAGTGCTGTTAAGATACTGACTGCTTCTTTATTTTGCGTGTTACTTGCAGTAATCCACGAACGTTTAGGTACTGAATCATTGGGTTAAGATATACAGTTGTCGTACTATTGCGCATTAGACCAGGTGAAAAAGAGGGGTAGCATGTGAAAGTAAGGATGACAAGTGATTTTCAAGTTGCAAGTACGTCACAGCTATTGATACCCATTTTCGTATACATATATTAAGTGCAAGCTTACCGAATTTCGAGTATCATCCTTAAAATCATTGGTAGGAATCTCCGGAAAGGCGAGTATACCAAATAGTGATACGGCGATCACAGCTAAAGGAAGTGCGTACTCTGAGAAGAGTCCACGCAGTTTTGACGACAGATAAGGAGTTCGTGTTAAGTTTAACAGGATGAGGCCTAGCCACAGCGTTGCTAGCATAAGAATAATAAATAGAAGAGGCGCTTCTCGGCGGCACAAGCCGCTGCTTCTGATAGTAGTATTATCGGGACCACCATAAACATCCGTTCGTTCGCTCAGAACGCGCAGCTGTGAGCTTCCAAGCCTGCTTGTCTCATCACCAGACGAAGAGTCATTCTGCCAGCACGGGGTGTAATATCTAAATATGCGATTCCATCAATTGCGTCAGCGTCGGCGCGGCCGGAGCGTGGGCATATAAAGCATATAAGAAAGAAAAGGCTTATTGTTAGTATTAGTACGGTTGCCAAAGCTGGATAAGGCTTGCGTGTAGCGTACAGAATTATAAAGCATTAATGTAGTACGCTTCTATGGAAAAGGTCGACAGCGCTACCTATTCGGCTGCCTGGAAT
Source organism: Tropilaelaps mercedesae (assembly GCA_002081605.1). Taxonomy (NCBI): domain Eukaryota; kingdom Metazoa; phylum Arthropoda; class Arachnida; order Mesostigmata; family Laelapidae; genus Tropilaelaps; species Tropilaelaps mercedesae. Next base: position 896 of record MNPL01004452.1, read on the forward strand.
TCACCATAATCCACATTCGTCACAACGCCTCACCACCAACAACATCATTACACTAAGTATAGTGTATGGTAGTTGAGAGGAGGGCTGACAACAAAAGATTAATGTAACCTCATAAGAATAAGATAATAACTGAACCTGGCGCACAATAGTCCTCAAGCTATCGGAATAATGTCAGAAGCATGAGAAGTGAAGTGAGAGGCGAGGTGGTTAACTCTGAAAGCTGCACCCTATTGACACGTTTCTATATCACAAACTTCGTTCGAAAAGAGTGGACCAATTATTACTACTTCCGCAGGTGATCTCTTTGTTCGGATTGGAAGCGAGGCCATGACATAGGCATGATTGACAGAACGCCAACAGGAGTAACCCACAAACTATTAATTAGATAGGTGAGCTTTACTAGCATCGGTGTTTAGTTGTCAAACCGTTGGGATGTGTTTACTGACGATGCTACTCCTATTACATTACTAGAAAGAAGATATATTCAAGTTGTGGTGATTTTAGAGTATAAGAAGTTCAGCTTTGATTACCTGCAGAAAGTAACAATTTAACATATTCACAAACTTGGAATTACCCTTCACTGATCTCGGGTGATTCAAAACGAGAGTGTAAAAACTCACATTACGGAGCACCAGTCAGATGTCATTATGTTTGTCGTTATGTCAGTGTGATTATTTATATTTAAAGGAGTTCTTAAGAATCGAGATTTTTCGAGAAAGAATATTGAATGGATTCTTTGCGAATAACCCTATAATACTTTGGTAGTAACATTACTCTGTTACAGCTTTTGTTCCAACATATTATAAAAAGTATCTCCAAATTAAACAGTGATTTATCAAATTAACAGTTTAGAGAAAAATTGCTATTTTGGCATACGAATTTTTCATGTCTTTTACTACGCCTATAGCCATGAAAGGCACGGTGAAGATGTGCAGTTTTGAGCCAGTTAGAATCGCCTGAGCTGTCGCGGAGCGAGATCCCAGTCGTTTTAACAAATAGGCCATCGGTTGGAATTTAACTCATAATGGCTGTCATCTATTCCAGGCAACGTTAGATTATCTAATACTCTGACGATGTTTCTTTTTAAATAATACGGTGTCACTTAACCGCGCGCACTAAATAGCGACACTGAAACAACAACCGCCATTTAATAGGGAGTACCTTCTGATACTTACTGAAGCCAATTGCCTTTATAACAGCCGATCTGGGTAGTTTTGTTTAAAGCGGCAGTGACGCAAAACTTTGAGCCCATTGTAATGATGTAAAACCATAATCTAAAAGTTGTCAAGTCATATTACACTGAAATGTACTACATTTTACATTAGGTTGCAAAAACTTTGGCATCTCTCGCTTTTCGTCGTATCGTTAGTATGCCTCCTGAAACAGCCCCACCTGTATATACATGCCTGGTGCCCTAACGAGGACTAAAATACACAACTAGTGATATACCTATTTTTACGTTTTGATCACAAAATAGTCATCGCAAGGCTATTGAACTTTTTGGAGAGATGCGATTTTTCTTTTACTTTAGGAAAACCATGTTCATACCAACAAGTCCTAGCAAATTGATTGATTTTACACAAATGAATGCGTCAGCGCAAGGTTCTATATATATATATACTCCCTAAGATTTTTCCCTCGGCGCCGCCAAGGGTCACGGACGTATGCTCAATAATCGATGAGGTGTGTTTGACCCATTCCTTGCCTAACCCCTGCTTTAGTTTTGTTTCAGTTGTAATATGCGAAGCATTGGGTATAAGCAGAAAACATCGAAACATGTGCCTCAGCGTTGAGCAATGGCTTTTCATTGACGAATCGCTAAACTACATGGAAAACTCAATTACATTTCTTAAAATCTCTCCATTCTACTTACTTAAGCACAAAACGTTGCAGCGTATAAATACTCTGGCATTTACCGAGAAATAAAAATGAGCTTCAAATCAAATTTCTATTCCGAATTCTCATTAGAATTTTAATTTCTTTCAAAAGGACTTTTGGAAGAAATTAAAGTCGGTAATCGAGTGAATTAATTGTATACCAATTCGTGTTTTTTTGTGATTTGAGATAATAAATATACTACTGTGGCAAAATCACTGTATTACACGATTGTGGGCAACGAAAATATGTAAAATCAATCGAAACATTTAAGCGCACCTGTCAAAGTAATGATAAACGTCTTTGCCTGCATCTATGCAGAACGCCACACTGATAAACAGCGAGAAGATTTCTTCGGTTGAGCGCGTCAACCAGCACATGATCCGGGAAACATCAAAGATTGCGTACAATACAAGAAACGCGCTACAAAAAAGTCCAACGTTGGCGTACATTACTCCAAAGTCGGTATTCCATTCAGTGCTTATGCTGTACACAACTTTGATGTACAGTGAAAGAGGTGCCGTTGTCATCAGGATGACAAGAGGTTGACCACTCGCTAGTGCGAAGAACAAACCTCCAATGACTTGGCTGATAAGCGTTTTCCGGACGCTCATTTCACCCGCGGTATTGGTATTATTCAGTGTTCCAAATGCTATCACCGGAAGTAGGATGCTGAAGTATAGAAACAGTGTAGTTGAAGTTGTCTTATAAATTGATCTTCGGTCTTTGATCCCATCACCGAAATCTGATAGGTAGTGTGGAAGTTTTCTGCGAAAATCTTGGATAATTCCTCGAAATGGGTAGAATGTGGATCTAGTTGCCGAAATTTCTTCGGTGTTTGCTCGAGTTTCGAAGAAATCAAAATTACCTAGATCGGTGAGAATGGCCTTCAAATCGTTTTCAGTTCTAGCTTCCGTGGTCAATCGGTGCCGGATCCACGGGTTGGATAGAAGAGTAGAAAATGTTCGCATAACTTCAAGAGATGTCTTCGTAGCCTTGACATTAACTGGGGTGACAACCACCACTATGAAACGAACCCGGTCTGCAGACGTACCAAAATTCACCGCTGTGGCTAAGCGGCATACGCCGACGAAACGTTTTGCGAAATCAGTAGGCATTGAGCAGGGAATACACAAATAGCTAGAATCAAACACTATTCCTTTGCTTTGTTGAGCAGAAGCTGACATAAGCAAATCAGATATTGCGTTATCGGTTTCACAAAAGAAGATATTCTCTAGGGTCGCTGTGATCAATGCTGTGTTTTCATTAAACATTTTACCGAGAAGCTGCTTCACGATAGCCACTAATTCCATCTCTTGGCTATCTAGTATGATCGACAAATCAGATTTGAGATCCCTAACAGCACGCACTTCCGATCCAAAATCTCGAAGGGGTATTTTCTTGAGAGTCTTGTGTACCAGAAAGTTACCATTATTTTTCGACTGATGCTCATTTGTGGGGTTTTCTGAACTACCCGTTTCAATGGCAGTCCCTTTCCGAAAAACTTCCATTGCATCTGCTGAACACCACTAATATCTAGCTTTAGGCGGTGCTTGAGTAGCTCTGTTGCTTTAGTCGAATGATTGGTGCTTGACCGCTACCAGTGAACAGAGTACGAATTCAATCGTTCGCCAACCTTATTACGACACAAATGTTCCTTAACTTTACGAGGCCACTATTCTGGGCACTAAATATTTTACACTAGGTAAACGGAGCACATAGTTTAACGGCTCAATCAAAGAGGTATGCAGCTAGCTTTAACCGAGCATAAACAGACCGAGCCATGCGCTGGGTGTATCGTCGTTTCAAATGAGTATGCGCATTTGCATTAAGTAGAATTGCTAAAAGTCCACTCAAATGTAAATTGTTCAATATTAATGCGAACATACATCGCGCTTATCTTGCCTCCTTATTTACGTGACAATGGATATATAAGCAGATGCTATTTAATTGCACGATATCTGGGACACAATTTGCAAACACATCTGCTTTACCTTCGTTTAGAATCGTTCGAGGAAACGATCGGTAAAGTGCATAATTTTCGCCTGTAAATAGTATTTTTCATTAACGACTATGCCCGAGTGAGATAAAAGAAGCTATACATCATGTAATAAAATAGGTAAGACGTATTCAACAGTTTTGATAGGACTTGAAGCACTATCAACAATAGCTAAAATGAAAGGAAATGTGTTCAGATCCTTATATTAGTACTTCTTTAAGATCGGTCCTCAGTGAATCCATAGATATTATCTATATTATTGTCTCTACGCGTATAAATATACCATAGCTTTATCTGATTACGCTAGACTAGTTGACGGTTAAACCGCCAGGTTGGTTAAAAAGCATTTAAGCATTGTGCTTGTGTGCTTTAAAATTCTCTTATGTACGTTACTCGGAGTTATTTCCTTGACCCATTCGGGAGAGAATGTAGCAAAACTGAGGAAATTGATACTCCAGTAATTTCTATAGGTAATTGATTCCGGGTATTTAAGGCCGTAAACGTTGTCAGTTTAGTTGATACCCAGTGACACGTTATGTAAGCATCCGGTAAAAGGGAGTTAAACATCTTTGTATCTTTGTGAACAGTAAAAGAGTATTATTAAATAGGTATACATATTAAACTTTAATTATTATTTATTTATGTTCGTCAAATAACGAACAACTGCATAGTGCGAACGTGTATATATCTGTGGTATTGACTTATGTTCTCTACTGTTATCAAACCAACATGTGTCCTCACTGCAGAACCGACATTGTTTGTTCCATTATATTGAAAAAGGAACTCGCGAACCATAGAATCACCACTGGCGACACAAAAACAGTTCCCGCAAAAGAATCAATTATATGATAGGTATTTTGTTGAATCATACGTTTTTGCATCGTATATGTAAGATTTTTGCCGCAGTCCCCGGACTGTTAAGATTCTTGATTATATCTTGCTACAAGAGATTTTTGCAACAACTTTCAAGCGACAGTACCCGACGCTAGAGTGATTTTGAGTGCTCTAGCTTTTCGTAATGAACTATTAATATTTACATCAAACCAGATTGAAGTAAACATAGTACCGCAGCTATGTATCGTTTTGAGATGTAGAATAAAATCTGATACAATTTTTGGTATCAAGATTAAATACATGAACATAGCGTGGTCTGCGGGCAAGCGGGATAAGGACACTTTCGTTTACGGTACGGCACTAAAACTTCCATTGCTTGTTGACCCTGTCCATCAAAATGTGATCCGTATATAGCTTTACGACCTTTTGTAGGTTATTTGTTTTTACTCTGATAAAATCACTTTGCACTACTGTTGCGGAAATAATTTATAGTACGAGCGAGCCATTATGACTGAAGTGTACAGTACTCGCTTCCAAGACTGCAGTCATCAAAGAAGTCTGCGACATCCGTAAATAAGGACGCATTGTATGGCGATACAGCGAATGAATAATGGCCCCATGCTGGATCGGTGATATGAAATTCCGCCACAATGCTCCTTAATTCTCGTTTGAGCAAAGCTTGCTCTGCTGGCGGAGCATATCTGTCACCTTCACTCCAGTACAACTTGATTGGCACCTGCTTGGATACATGAATAAAAAGGCAGCATTATAAATCGTATCGGTTGGCTTTCTCTCAACAGCGCCTAAACGCTAATTGGAAATATTTTTAGTTTCGAAACATATATAGACATACCAATATGCTTCCATAGAGTGTATTTCAATTAAAATAGAAATACATAGTTCGACGAAAAAGGCATAATAGTCAGAGCTCTTCAAAAATTTTAAGAAAAAAAAATTCAAAAATTAATATATAGTAAGAATCTTATGGCCATATTGACAAAGCGCAGTAATACAAGGAGGTATTATAAACGTTTACAACGGCAATAGGAACGGCAATTAGAAAGTAAATTAAAATAACTGGATACTATAAGATACAGAAAGAGAAGTTAAAAAATTGAATGATTTTATCACTGTATAATTAGAAAAAAGCAGAACACAGACGGCATAGTTGAGACAGAACCGATAAACATTTTTTGTATATCAGGAAAACTGCGAGATTGAATTAATGGGTTGCACTCGAGTTCAAAAGTAGCAAATTCATGTGCCCATCTTGGAACAAATATGGCAGGCAAGAAAATCCCCAGCTCTAAATCCGGAACTGGATTTATAAATTACGTTTCAATATCTAGGTACAGTACTGCGAATTATTTAAGTTTATCACATGGCTTGCATTGATAGAAATAATTAGCCTATAGAATAAAGCTAAATTGCAAAGCCGACGTTATTGGACGATGCAGTCAAAAAAGCAGATACGTTTAGATTTAGCTAACAGACTTCGTTGCACTTTCCGTTTGCAATTCGCGCTGGTTTTAACAGGCATACCGCCAGCGCCTTTCGAGAGACGACGAGAACTTCCACTACAATGCCTTCAGCTCTAAGTATATAATTGATACTTTAGCACTGAAAAGGAGTGCAACGTTTTGCTGCTTAGATGCGGCGTAATATAAGACGTCGAGCGAATTGATATCAATATTAAAGAGGCAATTGTCGCGACTAAAATACTGGTGCGCAATATAATGCATTTACGTTCAACGTCTTGAGGCTGACTGAAGCCGTTCAAGAGGGAAGCGTGAGCTCCTGATGATACCTAAATGGCCTACATAGGTGGGTGTCCCTCTATGATTGATTAGGTCTGCTAATAATTGATATTGATTACGTTAGGCACCGCAGCTCGGTAGCTACCGCGCCATACGATGTATGCGACTCAGACCAAAGTCAAGTCATTGGTCGTCTACAACATATTTGCAGTCGCTTGTATGTATGAGTCCATCATATACGTTCGTTATAAGCTAACTGTTAGAGCATGCGTATCGGCTACGTATAAATATACATCGATGCAGGAGCCATGTTCATGCTTCCTATTCTTTGTCGTCAGGACAAGGTTGTAGCGAATGAAGCATAGGGAGCATAACATCCGTAGTTAAAAAGATGCACAATTTACCCGTTGTCATCGAAGTACAGAAGTAAGCCAGGGAGTGTTGTCTCTATGTTGGTGTATTTCATTTATAGGTTTTCTGACTTTTAAAATGTCGATAGGCCAATAACTGTAACTATTATTAGCCGTGTAGTTTCATAATAGTAGGAATACATCAGCGCAGATAGCATTCAAGTTGGAATTAAATGCACGCATTATTAAAACGCAACCTTATACAAAACAAAATAACGCACTCGTACGAGTGCCTCGTATACAATTCTTGAAAGAGGTGTGGTATTTCCCGTTGACTGCTTCGACTACATTCTGGATATGATGCATCAGTACTTCCGCAAGAATGGCGATGCTATAGCTGCTCTCTCTTTTTCTGTCTAGTTTCTTTTGTATGGCCTTTTTGCAGCGCACATTCTTGGCTCTTTCGTACACTATCAATCCCGTCGGAGTTAGACTTAATTTATGAATGTTCTTACATGCGCCACAGTGTGAATTTGGGGGAGTAGCGGAAAGCTCGGTGAGAAGACTTTCCCTCGTCGTCTCGCATATGAACCACTGCTATTTCCAGGGGACGGAAAGAAAACCGGATATATTCGTATGTAGCATTGTAGCGATACTAGCCAACGACTCGGTTTATTTGGAATTTCGAACCGTATGCTTTTGTAAAATGTGACCAAGGTCTTCAATGTACAACAGTTGCCCAACGAAGGATTTGTAGGTGCTCCATTGGGTAGGCCGCAAGACTAAGCAGTGTATTCGTTCGCAGGCCCTACTATAGCGGAAACGTAGACTATTTGCATTTTGTAATTTTTCATTGCTTATGGAGCTAATTATAAATTACGTTCATTTACATGTATATCAGTATGTTAAAATATTACAGTCATGCTGTCGAGCTAATTTTAAATAAAGCTGTAGGATTAAATATATTCCAAATATTCAGCACTGTAAAAATCTTTAAACAGAGTTACTTTACCTAGTTTTAGGAGTTTCAAACGCAGAGATCATCGACAGACGTTTTGAATCTATCAATAAGTCTAAAGCTATTTATAAAAATGCAAAATTATGAGAAAAATATTTTAGAGTGGCCATATTTCACATTTTGGTAAAGACCGGTGACGCCGTGTGTGAAGAAAAAAGTCTTCATGTGTGATAACCTGTGTTGCTTGTAGAGTAGATTTGAAGATTACGTGCACTCTATGCTCAATGAGACTCTATGTTATCCCTCTCTAGACATGCTCTTTCAAAAAATGGACAAGTGGCTGTCTATTAGATTCAAGGTTGCCTTATAAGCAACTTATTACTGTATTTATATGACAATTTGATTATACTATTATTAATAATATCATATTGAGATATATAATTTAATAATTTGGCTTAAATATAAGATGCGTTGGCTTGAATTGAGCCCATGTTTGACAACTGGGACTAAACTATTTTTATATTATGTAATAAATAGTTCACGATTTCTATATGAATTTATGAGCGTCAGTTTAAAGCAATGCAGTTCTCCTCAATTTAACATTATTATATAGCCTTACGTTAATATTTTCTGGATCGAGAATAGGTGGCTCAAGGCGTCCCTCGTACATATCTGGGTTAATCTTTTTTGCGTCTCCGAATACTCCCCACAAAAGGCGGGCAGCTGTTGGTTTACGAGACGCGGTGTCGTCAGAGGCAACGCTGGTTGCTAAAATTTGAAGTGCTCGGTGAACGTTGGTCTTGGAACGAGCGTGTGACCATCTTGATGCTGGTGCACGATCATAATCATATTCGCGTACCTGACGTACCAGAATAAAGTTAAGTACATTTAGTAGCTATAGTTGAGACTAACTGTAGCAGAGACAGGATAGTAATTGTTTATAGAAGACGGCTTTGGGCTCATTGTATATATTGTCCATTTTAGCTTCGCGCTACGTGTAGCCACTATTATTTTTAATGTTTTTATCAATGCTATACTCCAATGCTACATTTTTCAATGTATTTTAGGCGCTCATTAGGTGTCAGAACTACGAGGATTAGGTTGTTACCTCACTCCAATGACTTGTACATTGGCTTTCCTGCATCAGCTGTGAGTAGTAGAAGAGATTCATCTTTGACGTTCCTGAAGGAAAATGGTTCATATAAACAGGGAAACGCGTCTAGAATGCCAATTACAAAGAAAAAAACTGTTAGTCTTTCCTATTTTGCCTAAAAATACCAATAAGTTTAATCTGTATGCTAAAGTTTAAAAAACAACCTGCAGTAACGAGTACAGGCTTTTGCAACACGTAACCAACTCAACATCTTACTTGATGACTCAAGTCATGAAACGTATTCCTACAAAATAGCAAACACATATTCGGCACCTGCAAGCAGCAAACAGCCATTTTACTAAAAATCAGCGTAAGGCATTGAAACGAAAGAAACACTAAATTAAAGCATTTTGGCAAACATTTTAGACGACTCGATTGTGTTAGACTCTTAGAATGGGGGTTACGCCAGCAAGATTTCGCTCTTCGACCTCTGACCCCGGCCTTTTTATATCAAAGCTGTACAATACAACATTCTACCGAGAGAACGCCGAAATAAAATTCTGTTTATTAGAATAAAAGAAAGCGGTCGTAACTTTGTAGTCCATTGAATTAAATGAGTTGTAAGAAGCAGTTCACTTTCGACAAAAACTCGACCAACGGCACTACTTAGCGCTATTCATTCGCAAATACACGCATTGCACAAAAAAAGTATGTTCAATTAACGTTACTGCACACCAGGATGTTTGTACCAGCAGCTGTCAGTACACTTTACGGGAAGCATGGATAAGGAGCAGACATAGCTTTCTGAGTAATAATGACATTGGAAAGAGAATAAGGAAAGAATCAGTTTGTGGCTCATCTTCTTGGCAAATATGAGAATCAGTGAACTTAGATGGGGATTCCAGTATAGGCAAGAGTAAAGAGCTTCGAAAGAACCTGGGCATCTCCTCACGGTGAGCTAACGAAACGATCAGCTGCTTCACGGGTTTATATGTCTATGACAGGATGTATGGAGGTTGCTAGCAAATCCGCAGATTCAAGGCTCGTGGATGTGCGTGAACGTCGTTTGGGTAATTGCTGAGCCGAGGACGTCGGATCCAAAAGCCTGGCCGATACGCTACAACATACAACTGCGCGGAGACTTACTAGATATGTTGCACATGTTATATTGACGATGCGTCATGTACCTCATCGACGTACTGTTAATTGGTGACATTCAAAGGAATGATAGGAAAAAGTGGGAAAACTGCAGATGCTTAGGGTGTGCATTCAAGTACCTGCATCAAAACTACGGCATCCCACAAACGTAGAGTTTTGACAATTACCACTACCCATAGGCCGTATAGTTCGATAATTTTTTTACGTGAATAATAAAAAACACGGCGTTTACCAGGAAGAATTTAGTAGAAATATAGCCAGTACCTCAAAAATCTGAACTTTGCAAGTAGAATTATGCAATTTTGCTTCGAAAGCGTACGTAAAAAATAGTTCGTCATATTTAACTGTACGCATGTCCATTGTCGTATCTCCTTTTTTGGCATCATCAGTTGGTACTGGCTGAATACTGAGCAGTGGCAATATTTATCATGTGACAGAATGTTTGTTTAGTAGGCTTTGACCACGCGGCCTCCAAATAACCGTTAAAAAATAAAGACAGGCATCCCGCTTTGCTTAGGCCTTATATTCCAATTATTTCATATCCTAAAACTTTTAGCAAAACTTGAGAGACCAAAAGTGATGAAGATCACTTTTGAAGAAAAATAACAATCCGTAATGTAGGAAGCATTTGACTTGTCACCCATACGTTCAACAGTGTGTTATCATACCGTGTTCAGGTACTTGATGTCAGTGTACATGAAGGTCTTCGTGAACCATACACACAGTTTGTCCGCCATATCACAGGCTCGGTCGAGCATGGAGATCTTAGGCAAAACCTCGACAATCGAGAGGCGCTGTTGAAGATATTGAAATAGATTAGTCACTTTATTGCTGTGAAATACAGAGTAATAAGAAATTGAAGCGGGATTCGCTCTGTCTCTCTTTCTATATATATATATATATATATGAATATGGTCAAAATGGGCTGACCTTGACCTTAGCAATCTAAATCGAATCTAATATAAATGAAGGCCTTAACATTGCCATTAGTCCACGTGTCTGTTAGGCTTGCTTAATCACGGAACGTTTTAAATTTACTGCTTCAGGCTAAAATCTTCAACAACTCAAAAGCTAGCAACGTAGTTTGGGGCATCATTGTGATTACGAAGCCAACCTTGAAATTGCGGTATGCTTAAATATTATTCAGGCAACTACGAGAACAAAATTATGAAAATTATTGTAAATTACAGTTGTATGCGTGTGTATTGTAAAATACTCTTTGTACCAACAGAATTGAAGGCATTATTCAAACCGCTTATACTATAACTGAATGAAACTGTATCACAAATTTTTATCAGACTTCTCCCTGACAGTAATGTACCTTGGAGGAATATATCGTATATATGTTGAAGACCATAGCTCATGCTAATCGATAAAATGTGCCGTTCATTTTATACTTAATATCTGAATACTGTTTCTATGTATATTGAAAATGCAGACTAAATACCTTATATTAGAACATAGGGAATTGTTGCATAATATTTAGATAGATTTAACTGTTGGAACCCTATGGTCACTACCAAAATGCAATATCGTACCCCAATATAATTTTCAAGCGTTGATGCATAGTTAAGCCACCAGATGTTAATGTGGCAAACACGCCGGAACGTCCCGAGAGCAGCCATTGCGCGGATCTTCCTGTTGTAGTCTGGTCGTTTAGCAAGTAGTGCGTACATCGAAGCACCACCCTGTGACATGCCTGAAACAATTTCCTTCCTACGTTGTTAACATAACCAATTTTTGTACTGCTGGCCACACAATAAGTGGACACATATTGGGAGTCCCAAACACATGAGCACAGCACGTTGCTTTTGAAATACAAGAGTTTCATTGCATATGGTAGTATCAAAGTTAAGCCCATGCGGTACATTAAATTATCGGGGACAACGTAGTGGTAACATGATTGTCTACACATAAAAAAGTTTCCTATTCTAACAAGTATATAAGAAAAGAGTTATTTAGACGCTGGCAGATGTGAAAGATTTAATCTACTGTGCTTAACCTGCATGTTTTTACGAATAGATTTAGCTATATTTCGTTCTGTGCATATGATTACTTTTTGAGGATTTATCACGGACATTTATGATTAAAGAAGCTATCAGTGCCAACACGGCCTCTATGAGTGAAAAGAAAAAGGTGCATTTTTACAAAAAAGTTGACGATTACACATCAATTTTTGCTGATACACTTAAATGCTGAGTAAATGTAGCTCTTTTCTTTTGGCAGTAAAGTACGGTTTTCTAGTTCAAAATTGGAACACAAATTTATGATGTAATAGCAGGTTTGGTACCAAAAGCTTACTTATTTGAATGTATTATTGAAAAAGTTTTCGCTGTTGTTTGGGACTTTCAATTTGTAGAAACTTGATCCTGGGATGCCGATTGTATTACCAGTTAGCCTTCTAAGGGTGGGAACGGCATATTAGTTTTTCATACATTCGATCATTAACGGTAAGCAATGTTATACTTTCAGCGTGTAAGTTGATTAATTAATTAAGGCCACGTCGTACCTATAATATTTTCGAAATTGTTGGAGCAAAAAATCATATCGAGTGCCAAGAGCTTCGTGTAACCGTGCACACTAATCGTGAATAGCAAGAGTTTATAGATGCATGCATGTTTAACGATGACGATATTGAGCTATGTCTGAGCTTTGTGTTTTGCTCTAGATGCGATTGCCCCTACGGATTTCAAAATTCAAAGGTATTCGCAGCTAATACTGATACTTCTAAGTACAGGCGATACTATTTTGAACGTTGAGAACAATTTGCAAATGACATAAGGATGGATCACTCGTAATGGACTTATGCCACTAAATCAATAAATACCTTGGGATGGGACATATTTGAGGCTCATCTAGACTAAAATCGCGTCAGCCCTCATTTTTGTCTAAGACATTGAATACTAACAAGACAGCATTATAATAATTACATCATTTATAATGTGCAATGATTCTTTGCACTGTCCTAGATCATATTTTGTGATCTTATTTGCGCCTTTAGTTGAAAAGGTAGTCAAATCACACTATATTATTGTAAATTGTCGTTATAAATTTCACTAGTGATGAGCCACACGATACATAATTATGATAGCTGACTGAAGAACTCCTACGAACTTACCAGCGTAGTACACCTGCTCCCGCCCAGTGACCTTTAATGCATAATCAATCTGAGCTGATAGGTCCTGTAACAGAGTTTTAGCTCATTGTATTTACAACTGTTCCAAAATTTCTACGATTACTTTGATTTCGAGGTTTATATGGCCATCATGTTGGCGTATTTTTAACGATTGGCCAGATCTTGGTTTTTTGGCATTACCTGCCAGAAAGCAACCTAAACTCATACACTAGTAACGGACCATGTCACTCTGTGCCACAGTCTTTATTGGACCTGATTCTATAACACATACATACTATAAAATCGTATGCAATTGCTTCTTTGCTGTAGGTGATTTTAGTCCAAAGTCTACCAAATGTTCTGTGGTGAGCGTGCACAGGATATGCACGCTTTTTCAATTTCCAGCACTTCGATTATTTAGTAATCACATAGCCCATTTAAGGCCACAGAGAGGCGCGGGATCCCAAGTTCGAATTTATAGTTAGTATGATTTTCCCTTAAGAAGCACAGCAGAACCAATATTTAATTATGGGTATTTTAATTCTCTCGACATTGACAGGTCTTCTATTCCTGCTAGTAATGGCTTAATAAAAGACATTATCTTTGTAAACTTCTGCATGTCTAACGAACGTTCTCAACTTGTGAATGATATTACACGGCCCCTGAAATCGAACTTTGATAACGAAAAGGGTCTCAGAGGTTCTATTCGCGACCCTGTACTTTCTTCTATTCCTTCTCTCGCTGCCAGCCTTTCAGTGAGTCACCAGTGCGTTCCGGCTATAGAGCAAACATATTTGACGTCCCAATTGAGTTATTAAAGCATATGGCATGCAGCATTTCAGAAATTTAAAAAAAAGCGGTTACGAGTAGATTGAGCCAAATTACTGCTTGTAAATTAAACCTGTTTTCTTTGCTCTACTTTCAATTGTCGTATTGATTACTTGCACTAATTAATTACTTTTTTGCTACCGGTTGCTCCAGAAGATCTCGTCCAGAAACTATAAGACCATGTCAATTATTTAAATTAAATATTAGGCTCTGACTCTTGTTTCATCTCGAATCTAGGCTGCGTAAAGCATTGTACCAACTTTGCGTCTTGGAAGAACCTGCACCTTCCTCCAGAAACTTGAAAGAGTTTTTCCGAGACGCTAATTGGAAGAATACAAAATAGAGAAAGACATTTTTCCCTATAGAAGCCTATAGAAGTAAATGGCATTCCTATTTTAAACGATCATAAGAAGGCCGAAGCATTCAAGGCTTCTTCGTTTCGATTTTCCTTACAAGTGGGTTCTTTATCTTGACATACAATATGTGGCCTTTTTAAATCTGTAGTTTAAGTCTTGCGCTGATGACCTAAAATTATAATCTCAGGCGTACAAGTGATGAAGATACGATTCAAAACTGGGTTGACACAATATTTCGCTAGTGCTCTCCTAACGGCCTCGTTTATCTTTAGTCTAACTTTTAGATGTTTCAAAATCTCTTGAATTATATATTAATATTTTCAAAATTTGGTGACCCTTAAATTTTTATACTGTTCCGAAGTTTGGTTTCCGTGCATGAGGAAACATATAAAAACGTGTACAGGCACGGTTTTTTCGACTAGTTGCATTCCGTGGTGAATTTGATATAGTCTATTTGAAGAACCCACGAAAGTAGATCATAAAAGTACAAAAGATTAGTTGTTCTGATGAAATTTTATACCCAGTGAATTCTAATGCAAATTCTTTATGACTCGGGGTATTGAGGTGGCCAGATGTGAGCTTTCAAATAATTTATTTTTATGGAGGGTTACTCGTGAATTACGATATAATTATTTTAGCAAATAATTGGCGCACACATCTATATCATGAGGTTGTTGAAACGATGGCTTAAGTATCCTTGTTACAGAATACGTATAGGTGAGTACATTGTACTACGCCAATAACCTTGGTATGACCCACTGTACCTTACCAATAATTTCGGTATGGTTCACTGTATTATACCAAGATTATTGGTATACCAAAGTTAACTTGACTTCAATTACCTTGACTAATGCTGAATCGTACTAAAGTTTAACAACATGATACTCTATGTAAGACGCCTGGGTAACAGATGTCATAACTAATGTATTTAAACAAATTCATTTCGAAATGCTTTCATTCTGTAGGGGAAAACGACGGGGCCGTTATCCACCGCCAATTGGATTGCCGAGTATTAGAACAAAGACTTAGAACAAAGAAGAAGTATAATTCTATGAAGCACAAAATGTAGCAATAAATTGTTTGATAGCCAACTGATGTTCTATAAATTTGGTTTAATTTCAGCTAACATTCTACCTTAAAACGTATCATTTTATTCAATACAATTTATGTAAGACCTCAATAAACCAGAACCATGGCAGAGGAAACTAAGGGGAAGCTTAGTAATCATTGATGTCTGTATACTGAGAAAATACACGGGGCATTACACGGCCAGCGTTTGGTACTTGCCTTAGTTCCAATATCTATGAATGAGTACTGCCAGAATTTTGCATCGTATGATGTAAGGTTTGTGTGATGTTTCCCGAAGGATGATCCTCGTATATTTGTCAGCCAAACGTCATATCCGCGATCTGCAAGAATAAAACCTACAAATTCGGCAATCAGAAGGAGATTTTATGTTATTCGCTCGTGCACAAAATAGCAATCAAGAGATCTTAAAAAAAAGTAATGAGAGACATGAGGCGATACACAGTACCTATTTAGTTTCAATCATGGTCGATAAATTACTAAAGCTATTTTATTAAACAAACAGTGTCAATAAAAATAACCTTGGTAAGGTATTGATATGCTGGATGCACAAAAATAAAGCCATGCAATGGAGCACTGTGTGTTCTTTACTTCGGAGATCTTTTCCATATTGAAGAAAACTTCAAAGACACTGGCTATTGAATATTATTTCAGAGAAACTTAGTGCTTATCATTAAAGACTTTTTGAGCGCAACATGAGTAATTTTTTAAAGCACTTTGACATCTCTATGGGCTTACGTCTAAAACTATTTTTAGGGCCGACCATCAGTCAACATTTAACGCCTACGGTAACGCTGTTTGCAGCACTTTGTAAGACGGACCCCATATATGTAAATGTGCAACGGCGCACATTCACATCTTTTGATCGCACGGCGCACACGAATAGACCCACCACGGGGCTCGACATGGGCTTAATTCTAATGCGCCTCAGCCCACATTATACGGTATTGCAGTAAACAAATATATTACTTGAAAATACAATAGATGAAGTAGACCAGGTAACCTATTTTATTCCTTGAAATTTTGCATGCTTGCCAGTTCTTGTATATAACTTCTATTTTTTGTAAAGTTGACCATCAGCCAACATTTAACGTCCACGGTAGCAGTTTTGCATTACTTCGTAAGACGGACCCCATATAAATGTAGATGTGCACCGGCGGGGATCGAACCCATGCGCCTACGTATCTCCTCCAGTCGCAAGGCGCATACGAAGTCACCGAGCTCGACAACATCTATAACTTCTCTATAACTTCTGCCATCTAGTAAAGGTGATCGCCCCATTATTTTCTTGGCGAAAACAATTTATTTACTTATTGTATTGTATATTTCGCGTGTAACTGCCGAGTTGGTCAACCAGCCCGCTGCACGAGTCGGATGCTAGACAATGCATAGCTTTCGGATAATTACTGCATACATGGTTATAAATTTTATTGCGGTAGTTGCTTCTAACGTACCAAATGAATTGTTTGGAAAATCCATGACCCAGATCGTGCTTTCAGTAAGGAGCGGAACTCCCAGAAGGACTACTTTTCGATTAGGCTTTGGAGGTAGTGGTCTCTTCAACTGTTCTGGGAATCTGCCGTACGGAATACGATGCATAATAATGATGTATCCATCCTCAGTGGTCACGTAGTGTTTTTCAAACGGATAGCCTTTTGTGGTAACCAGGTATTCCTGTTAAGTACAATACAAAGTACAAGTCACGTGAATACTTTTATATGGGGAAAAAATATATTGATGCACAAATGTGTGTTCCAGTAATTCAGTAGCTCCGAATAGTGTGCGACCTCGCCTGAAGAGCGATTTACTGTCAAAATCCTTCGCCTCAAACATTTTCAAGAGTTGTTTGTATGGGGTAACATTAGAGCGATAGTTAATATTTCGTTGAAATTGTAGCATGCACACTATTTTTATATTTAATCCTACTACGTCTATATCCCAAATACATAACGCTAATATGATGCTAAAGGACTTTTTGAATGATTCTACTAACACGTGTGACTCAGCATCGCATAAATAAAATCAATAGACGTGTGCCGATCCAAAAGAGCTACATATATAATTATACGTGACTATTCCATGCTGCGAATTTGACTGCAACCATTGCCTGTATAACGACAGCATAAAGATACATCTTTCAAAAGAGAATTGATAAGCAATCTAAGAACCGTAGCAATATATGTTAAACATTAAAGAAATGCTCGTCTAGTGACAATGAATCCTTAAAGTAGAAACCAATAGCAAGCGTAAACACAATTGTACAATCGAGAGGCGGTATCTTGTTAATTGGATCAGTGCTATCAGTGATTATGGAAATTATCACTGATAGCAAATTACCAATACACAGCAGACTTGATTCAGAGGGCTAGGATCGAAACAGTCAAAGAAGTATGGTTTGGCAACGATTTTTATTTGCTTGACAGCAAGGATCGGAGGAAATCATAACTACTTAATTTATTATGTCCTTCGAATATATGTACACGCCTTCGTCTTAGATTAGGTCTTTTTGTTGGCTGCTTAATATTTCCACGAGAAACTGCCATTATGATTCTCTTTCGTCCAAATATGCTAACATGCAAGACTTAATAAGCTAGGATGTCAAAAAGTGTTACAGTGTTTGAACTTTGTGATTGCCTCAATGACAACGATCGTCCAGCTAGGTCACGCACAATTGGTAAAGCTTTACAGTCGAACCTTTTTTCTCACGGGCGTCGTCTGTATGGCTACCGCCAGATTTAATTTATAATGATTAGTTTAGTAAATGTAAGACTCACTTATTAAGGAGATATATTTTTCGTTTCAATATGGAGTAACAACTAGTAAGTTGTCTAGATATACCGCTGAATTATACATGTAGACGAAAGGGTGAATCATCTTACTATTTTTTATACTCCCTTATTTATTATTTATTATTTTATACTCCCTTCTAATAATTTACGATTGATACCACTATTAACACTGTTATAATCAAATTTGTGATTTCTCAAACCATGAAGGGATAGATTGATCTACAGACTGCAAACGCAGACTATAATTATTAGCTCCACAAAATTAAAAACTTAAAAGCTTTGGACACCTCAAAGCAATACATGTTTGACGCATTTACGTATCACCATTTTCTCCGCATTTCATATCACTGATATATACGTAATGAAGGCATTGTCCAAGAATTGAATTGTGCAATGTTTATACTTTATTTATATCCTCTTAATACTGGCTTAGAAACAAACTAATTAAATTCAACAAGCTTTACAAATAATTGGCTAATATTTCAGTGGAGAAATCTCTGTGAGAGTGATCAAATGC
>MNPL01004453.1:0-25720 GCA_002081605.1 Tropilaelaps mercedesae
ATATATATATATATATATATATATATATATATATATATATGTGTATGCGCTTTTAATACCAGCTTTATGAAAAGAGTTTCAATAAAATTTTCGTGATTGGTGTCGGCAATACCATTTCGACCCCTCTTATTTAACAACACGTTTTTATCTTCGGCTCTCTTAAATAATTTTTCGCTTTGTATTTTTTGAAGACGTTGTGTCATATACTTTCATGTCATAAAACTTTGTTAACCTAATTTCCTTATTTGCCGGATGGAATAATTTACTTTCAATAGACATAATTTCTGTTTACGTTTAGGGTTAGCTATATTGGCGTTGTCAAATTGACGGATTGACAAAAATTACGCACGTTACTAACCCTATTGATTAGAAGAGATTTTGTAGCATTGTACGTCACACTGTCACACATTGGCGATAAGCGAAGACTATGGAGAGCATATGGATAGTTCAGTTCCTACACAGGATAGCGTAAAAATATAGTTTTACACTAACTACATACCATCAGTCGGACACAGTTTTCTCTTTTCTTCCTAATCGCTTATTTATGTTGAATTGGATACACGTGTTATTTAGCCGCTCCGCATTTTTAAACTTAAATATCATGAGCCCGTAGGTAGCCTTTTTATGTTCGTTGTTATTTGTGCAGATGTTGATATTTGTGTCCTGTGTTTTAAAGGACTACCAGTGTTTGTCATTTTTATTCTTTCTTGTAATGCTTCTGTTGTTACTTTAATTGAACCGATAGACAGATCAGCGGAGTAAATCAACCAGAGCGAAGGAAATCGCTACACGCTACATGGCAAAGTATCTGATCGCTCAACAGGTATCACGTCAACACCTCATTCATTCAGTACGCGTCACAGCGGTTACTTCCGGGATGGTTAACTGTATATTGGAAATATGCGAATTGCTTCCCATACGGTGCAAAAACAAGCAAATTGGGAGCTTTTAAAAGAAAAGATTTCGCTGTCTGTATTAGGGCTAGGCGTCACTGGACAAAACAAGTTTCTCTATAAGATATTAAGAAAGAATGAATTTATAGAGAACATTTATGTAGACATTCCGAATTCGAAAAATTCATTCGCGGGTGATTCCATCAATACGTTTTTCTGCATGCACCAATGTTTGAGATATCCGTAGAGGATCATTTGACAATGAATTTTTATCATATTATTCATTATTCATCATCATACTAATATATTTATATTAATATGTTCAGCATCATATTAATATATTTATATTAAATAAATCCATACCCCCTCGTTCTTTGATTAAAATGTATGAAACATAGCCAAATTTGCTAATATTCATGTGAGACCAATCTAGCAATCGTCCTACCGCATTTGGGAATTAAGCCGATTTAAGTCAATTTTTGTAGCCTGCAGGAATTGTATCCTTCTATAACCAACGACTGTGAATTTGAGCCTGCAGCTACGGTCCGCTGACCAATTTGCAATTTGTTAATTTCCATGAAAACTTCATTACAAATAAATAAATAAATTTGTCAGAAGATGGGCTCTATAGTAGGATGTATACAATGTGATTTTTTCCTCACTATGATAATATAAGGTTGCGTCAGTTTAACTTTTATTAAGCCAGTTACAACCCACTACACTGGTGAAAAATTACACAAATGCGGAGCTTTATTTACGCACCGACCTGTCAGGACCATGATGAGTATGCACTGTTAAAACGCCTAGGTTAAAGGTCTTGCTTGAAGTCCGGGTGACACTAAAGTGTCCTACCTACTGTTGAATGAGATATTGCAGGGCTGTGCAGGCGTAACACAGGAATACCTTACTGGTCAATACCCTGAATTGATACTTCAGAGAACATTAACGCCTTTTGAATGTCTCATAATTTAATTTTGGCGAAAATATCGTTTCATTATAAGGTTGGGCCTTTTGCATAAACAACTCTTTAAGAAGAGCAAGTAGAGCTGATGCCTTTATGCAACCCGACAAGTTGTTAGTCCAACATTTTGTTACATTCTTTTTCCCTTTCAAATAGCTAAACTGTCCGCATGTTCGTGACAATCACTGGAAAAACTTTTGGTTAACTGAAAACTTAGGTTAGCCGGAAAAACGTTTGCCTACTGTTACGAATGGACCACCCAAACGTTCGGGTTTGTACAGCCATGGTCAGTAAAAAATAAAACGTTTAGGAAAATTCTGTCGAAGGAAAGTGTTGGTGTCGCCGCTCGATTCGGATTCTCGCCATTAGTGAACTTATGTAAATAGTACATTAAGTGAAAGATTATTGTGCTAAGCGGCCTATTTTTTAACTACGACCTTTTTCCCCTCCAAAAACATATGTATATTTAAAATTGGGTAATTTGTTTGTAAACAACAATTTTATATGCCCTTACTCTACAAAAATCAAAATTCAGGAATAACATAACACTATTTGACATTTTACTCCGTAAAATCGAGAGGGTTACTATGTGCAGATATGGCTCTGCTTTACATATCAAGTGCGTTCTCGTGATCACATTGGATTCAAGCAAACAAAGTATTAAGCACATTGTAGAAATAAAAGTAATCATCAATGAACATAGTTTCATCTTTATATACCATGTGCCACCGCGGACGTAACTCAAATTCACATTTACGCTTTCGTTACCATTGCATTTGCAAGATTTCTGTTGGCTTCAGACTTGACTGCTTTGCGTTACGCGATCTCACCATTCACTAACAATGTGGCGTACGGGAGCGGTCATTGAACGACGCCATCGATGTCTATCTATAGACAGCACGAGCGAAAAAAGAACACTGGCGATATGAAACAACTGAACGGGCTAAAGTTCTCCGAATAAATATGTAAATGCCTACAAAAATTACGTAAATAAAAATAATACTTTTGAGTCTGTGTGTATCACATATGAGACGCGTCCCTCATGACAAACGAGATTCTGAAAGGAATATATATATATATATATATAAGATTGTTGTTAGGCCTAGCCACTTTTACTACTCACTTGGACTGTCCATATGAACTTCGCGCTCCGCAAACTCCCTGTTGAACCCTGACTTTTGACTGCCACCGGCAATAGATGGCGGGAGTTCTCAGCCGACTGAGCGCCAGACATGGCCGATCTACTTTTAACCGCGCTAGCAAAAAAAACTAACTAAAGCATCTGAACACTATATCATAAGAGCAATAATCACAAGATGCGTAGCAAGCAAGGACAATTTTTTGACGACGCGTAGCTGCTGTATTGCACCCGCAAGCGAACTCCCTTAACAGAAGATTCAAGACTCTGTAGTACAGGCATTACCGCGATGCGAAAAACGCACGAAACGCCAAGAATGCCACATTTCGCTGGCGTTGATGAGATGCGAAGCTGCCCATGCGGTTGACAGTCTATTCCGCATCCCAGAACCTCGTTGCTTTTCTTCCGCCAGTCCGATTGTTGACGGTTGGTCGTATGGTCGGATGAGTCGCCAGGTCAGAAGATAGACTAAAAGTTGACTCCACGTGACTTGGGTATGGTTTCGGCATGTAAACCAGATGAGGGTCTGGGCATATCCGCAGTCCACAAAAGGCTGCTTCAGTAACCTCAAGAACGAGACGCCTCTTTATACTAACGCAATGGCCGAGCGAGAAAATAGTAGAGCCAGGAAAAAATATAGCCCAAGCAACAAATGTTGTCCACCATTTCTGTGTCCGAGCAACTCAATGCCGGATGCGGTAGTTGTACTGGAACGGAATAAGGCACAACTCGAACGGGGAGTTACTATTTCCAGCAAACAACAATGTATATATCTGTTTCTGTGTGCATATATATATATATATATATATATATATATATATATATGCAGTAGCCGGCTAGACAAAATGAAAGTGAAGTACCGACGACAGAAACAAAAATGGAAGCGATCTTAGGATCAATGCTAGCGCACATACATTCCGTGAAACTGCATCCCCTCCCCTCTATGTTGCTTCGAGTGAATTGCCTCGCACTTTGGCCAATCGAAAGTACTATGGAGCATGCGTGCGCGTAGATAACCTTGCTGGAGAAAACGAATTGAAAATTACGGTTGTGACCTGAGGTTGCACAAATAAATTTTATATTTAAATCCATGTTTGGTGGTATGAATGAGTTCACGCGTAATATGTAGTACTATTACTCATCTTGTATTTGTCCAACTTTTTTCAATCATTTACCTAAGTAAATCTAGACATACTGCATGTGGCACCAGCACAGTCGGAAAGGTACAATTCCTAAGTAAAGTACATATTAGCCCTATTAGTAACTAGCGACCCTCTAGCAACGAGAAGGTTGTCCATGTTATATGCTAAAATTTTTATAAGTAATATCAGACATAAGTAATAACAGACTAGTTCCAAGTTTACTGTTTTAGCGTCACTTAATGAACCACTAAGGTAATCACCGCAATAATTCAAATTAAAATTTTACCTGTCGTGATTAACACAAAAAAATCCAAAGCCACACCCGAAAATTCAATTGTAGCAATTAATGAATGGAGCATTTATGAACAAACGTAAGCTTGTAACTGACGTGCATTAAACACCGTCGATATACTACGACATGTTTTGAGACTGGCGGCTTAGTGCATCTGCGGGCACTTAGCGACCGGCGGAGACACGTAGGGTGCACGGGTTTGTTTCCCACCGTTGTACATCTATATGTATGAGCTAAGTTTTACCAAGGAATGCGAAAACGAACTGGTGGACGTTAAACACTAGATAATGGCAAGCGCCGAGTTTTCACATGAGGACCTAAGACAACATGAACGCCACAGCGTCGTGACCGTTGGCTGGTTTATGCCACCGGTTGTGTTATCACATTATTAATTATGCGTTTACCAAACTGATACAAGAACGAGGTCATCGTAGGACCTTAAATATAAACTTTGATGACAATCGCTCTGCGGAGGTCGGCCAAATAGAAGCTGAAGATTGAAATTTAAACAAAAGAAAAAGAAGACGCAAACATTCGCAGGTCATAATTCCGATACCACTGGATCTTACTCAGGTGTCTAACGTCTTCACTAGACTGTGACTTATTTTGTGTCTTACTGCCCGTAACATATCTCCTGTGAGAGAATATAACATATCTCCTGTATCTTCCTTGGAGAGATTGACTGGGAAATAAAGAGCTTTTCTTTTCAAATCGCACCAAATGCCGTTTTATCTATCTGGTGCTTGATTTCTCGACCTTGAAACACCTCATAGAGCGAGGAGGCAAAATTTAGGATTATGTGTGGATTAAATACTACAAATGTTCGATTCGAGGTGGCCACTAATATATTTCGTTTTGGCAAGGCTAGATTAAGCCGGCAGTACGAAGGTGGCGGGAACAGAAGAGTGAAGCCCAAAAACTTTCAAATGATTTAATTTTATTAAAATAAAATGTTTCCTGACTAATCATATGGTTTAATTCTCTATTCTACCAGTCATGACTTGTTATTTCAAAAAGAGCTGAAAAATTGCTGGCTTGGACACAACGTTTAGCCCAGTCTCTGAGTCAACGGATAACTGCAACGACGGGTAAGAATCGTTTGGTTCGCAGCCCGAATTAAAAAGCGAACTCTATCATTTTCAGTAAACTTATTACGAAATATGTCTACAAAGCGCATGCGCTCACTTGTCCTTACTAAAGACATTCAACATAGGGATCTCGCAAAACCGTCTCGTCCACAAGAGTTGGGTAAATATCATTTTGCAAAGAATATCGCAGCCGTCATTGGTCGCGGGAGTATTCGTTGTGCGATGCGCATTTTGAGCCTAAACTCTGTGAATACCGCCAGCGTTCAATTCGGCACTTATCTTTCGCGTAGCTTCGAACAGGTCTCAAATATGAGCCACCCGAGCGTGTTAGTTAAAATCGTCACTTCAGCGGCTACATCTTGAACCATTCCAGCTTTCAGCGCAACACGTATTATGCCTGATAACTTGCCTAACGATATGCATAAAGGGACCAACAGTCGATAGCACAAAGTCGAACTCTGAAAGGCAGGAGAAGGCTGCTGTCAGTGTCAACCATTAGGCACACGGCAAAGGGGAAGAACTGCACAGGTGGCCTCCGTGAGAATCTGAAGCCTTTTAAGAAAATTTGCCTCTGAACTTTTTACTTCTGCTTTTTCCTTGTATAATAATGGCCAACCGACTCAACAGCTTTCTTCCATTCTATCTCACAAAAATTCGTAACGGAAATGAGTGTGTATGCGTTGTATATATAATTATCGTTTTGACGTAGCATTTTTATATAACGATGTGAAATACACTATTCTGCATTTATTATCTCAAACTTTCCATATTTCTTTGTTTCTTTTTTGTTCTTGCGCTGTCGTAAATGTCTCCATAGATAATCACAAACGAAACAAAGCATACAGCTCGAAGCCTCTTCGAAACACCATCTACGCTGCATGCAGACAACATAGTGCGTCGAGCTCGGTGGCCTGGTGCATTCGTGTGCGCGTCCTACCATAAGCTTTCTTCAACCTCACCCTAATCATCATTTCGATTGAAGATTGTCGAATAGGCTTAGGTGAAAACTCGGTTGGGCAGTGAACGGGATCGCACTGTGAAACGTCTGTTTTCCATTGAAAGTCTTTCTCCAGCACATTATTGCTCGTCTTGTTAAGATGAACAATGTTGTTATATACAAACGTCTTTATCTCATACAACGTCATTGTTTGATGAAGCTTATAGCGCGCCACGCTAAAATATTGCCGGTGTCAACACAGCCCGTATTTAATATCATACGAATCGCAGGTGGCTACATTGTCTGTTCTGGTATGTGTGGGCACTGGAGTGGGCTTTTAACTTAGCTGCGCCATTGAGGCTGAAACATGACTCATGTATAAATAACGTACATTTCACAACATACACATTCCTTGGAAGTGCGAGCGATGCTTTTTAGCGCTATGGTGAAGCCTATATACATAACCTGATCAAAATTCATTCGTATTATAGCACCTCACATTACACGCGTTGTTACGACTTCATGCAAGGCTTCTAGTGATGAACACGATGTGCTTCTCACACGTTACAATCATCTTTGATACCGATCGCGAACGCGTTGTCATTCAGCGTAATTGAATTAACTCTCGATGAGCGTGTGAAGTTTATGCTCTTAGAAAAAATTCAGTCCAAATCCATGCTGCGATGATGCAATATGTAATTGTCCGTTGTGTAACTAAAACATTATCGTGAGCAACTTGCTCAACAATACGCGCCGACAACGTTCCACTCTCGTCAATTACCACAATAGCCGCATGAACTGATGACGAATGAGTGTTATTTTCTTAACAATATTTCCCTGCGTCCATAGTCCGTTGAATTTCTCATAATATTGGTTACAAATATTTATGATGGCTTCTCTAAAAAACGGATATTCTCCTATGACGACAAATTTTCAAGCAACAGCCCCGCTTAATGTGTTAGTCCATTCTTATTGCTAAAACTGGTAAGCATGGGAGCAGGTAACAGCCTTTTAGTGCTTAACTTGCTCACGTTGGTGTTCCGTATAGTTAACAAAGCAGTATTTTCACAGCAATACTTTTCTAGCCTCACTTGTGGAATTTAGTTCATTGGAACTAAAATTGGGAATCACCTTCATTTTAACTCACAGAAGCTTTAATACCTCACGCGTTAGACGACATTCGGCACTAAACCATTGTTGCAAAGTTATAGGTTATGGGGTTCGCGTATTCTTAATTCGTCGAGTGGTATACCCTTTCCTCGTATTCGTTAAAAAACGCATTCATTAGCGCCTATTACCATCCCTCGTACGGTACATTGTTACGAAGTTACATCTCGAGAAACAGCAGTTCGACTCAAACTTGCAATGTCCCAATTTTCTACGTAATATATAATGGCACCCGTGGATCGCAAATAGGTTGTCGGTGTGTTTACTTGATCGGTTCATGTTCAAATGCTATCCCCTAAAAAGTCAGAACTGAAGAATCTCTTATGTACCTTAAATAAATCGTAATCCCGGATATCTACCATTTTACTGAAGGTCGGACCCTGTTAAAGGTTGAAATGGACCGGGGAACCTTCAGCTAGGAGCGAAACGTCCGCCAGGAAATATGCGAATTTATTCCGAACTGAGCTGTGCAGATTGCTCAGCATGAGCTCGTACGTAGAAACATCACCTAAGCGTTCCCTAGTCGAGGAAACGCTCCTGCTACAAACAGTAGTGGAAAATCCTCCAAAGCATTCTAAAAAGTGGCCAATTTTTAGCCACTTGAGGAAAAGTACAGCTGAAGTCGAATGCTACTGAAGTGCAACGAGTTGTTTGCCAAGGTATTGGCAAGCGTTGAAAACTTCTATGTCGAAGTGCAACTTTTTTTGTTTGGCTAGTTCACAAACGACGAACTTTGTGTCGTTTCCCCCTCGATTGAGCACTTTGATATTCCGCGTAGTTAAAAAGCTAGCTGATATACAGATACGGCAAGGCCATTTAGAATGCTGTGGTTTACTACAATTTCGGCTAATTGCAATCATAACGTATGCAGTTGCAATCTAGCTAATGCCAGAAAATTAGACAATGTCCATAACGTGCATCATTTTTTGTCGTTTTTCTGTAATGGATCCAGTTAACTGATCCTAACAGTGGAGAATAAATGCCTAGCAGCTATTTATACGAAAAAGATTCTAATACTTGGAGATAAAACAAACTTAAGACAATTGTAGATAGCAAAAACGATATTCTGTTTAGATGCGCCGAACCTGTATTTCCACGTAAAAGAGGGCTCTAAACACGATAGATAAATCGATATTTTTATGTCTATTTGTGGTCCAATATCGTTCGGTAGTCTTAGTTAGCCTGTACCTTTTTCTCTTTCGCTTGCATTCATGAAAATAAATACAGTTAATAAAGAAACACGCGCATCTTCTGTTCTCCCGTATATGTAAGTGTAAAGAATCTAGAGATTAACTTATGTCTCAACGATCCTACTACGAAGGAACAACATACTTCTTGGGCATTCTATCGAAATAAGGTCCGTCGTTAGCGAGCCTACTCAGTGCGAATGGGTTTTATCCCATCTCGGTCGTCTCATGGCCTACGCCCGAAAGAGGAACAATTTTGCAAAGATCAAATACAATTTGGAAACGTTTAAGCGCAAAGTGCAGGAAGCGACGACTTGAAAGGAGGCATCATGGGCCCTTTTCTTGTCTTGGACCAGAAAATTTGACAATGGCATGGTTTAAATGACGAATACAGACAATGATGGTTTAGATCCAAGAATAAACCTTACAACAAATCAAGTTCCAGCTAAAAGCTGTCCGTTGAGTGCTTTTACAATCAGCATATATAACACGTATACGTACATCTCCTGAAGTCCACCGCCACTGCGATTAGATATAGAAGGAATAACGTAGGTCAAGATAGCATGCTAAAAATGATGGGTCCAACACACAAACACACACGCGAGTGGGGAAAATGATTGATAAGAGACGCATATTGATGATGTACTCATCGGAAAATGATATTGAGTTATGGAACCCGTTCACCTGGCGAAGATAGAAAGTGTCCGTATTATTTTCGTTCGTTAGACCTCATCATTTTCGACACATGCAGCAGTTAATCGCAATCTAACTGAGAACAGCGAAGGTGAGCTAGGGAGCAAATGTGAAAGAAAAAGAAACGATGAAATTGTCAGCTGGCCAGGCCGGACTGAACAGAAAATGACTAAAGAGGATTGGAAAGGTCTCGCTATCGTGAACACGGTCGTCAGCAAAGGGGAAGACGTGAAGAAGCATGATGCAACAACTTGTCGGATACTCAGAATCAACAAAAAAACTGAAAATTAAAATACATAACATGGACGGTTGAATGGAAAATGACTAATGAGGAAAAGTTGCTAATAATTGTATTGTATCAAAGCAATAATCGCTGTTGGGCTAGAGAGGGTTGCTGAAGACAGGAAATAATCATAATAGAAGCATCTGCACATGTGTTTGAGAATTCAATAGCTCCCATTCAGACGCAGATAAAATACTTGGACAATGAAAGAAATACGGAAGAGGTAGCAAAGCCAACAAAATCAGATTTCTAATAATAGGTGTCCACTGTAAAAGGTTTGCGGCAACACAGTATATAAAGTTTCGTAAGTTTAAAGTTATTTTTCACGTGAGTATGGGTTTTACGCAGCAAACAAAAGACAGGCGTATTAATGGCTCCCGAGAAAACATGGACAAGCACGTGTTTGCAGGGTTCCAAGTAGACTTAGTTCAAGCTCCGCAAATTGTATCGCGTTCCTGTGAAACTCTTTTTTGTCCGAAGTCTGGTCGACGTCAAATGCTACTTGTAAGGTTCCGTTTCCTGAACCAGCGTAATCAACTTCTGGTTGATAACGGAGAAAAACGTTCGAAAGACTATACCACGATGTCGTTACAACATCGAGCGCGGCACTTGTCTTCATGAGCAATGGAAGCTGTATGATCTTAGCCATTTTCGGTAACATTAGTCAATGAGAGCAACTCCGGAAGAGCATATACCACGCATCGCCGACCCACTCAGTGGCAAGGGTAACAACGCCAGTCGATTTTTTGCATGATTTATTAATATTATTATTGTTAGTACGATGAAACTATTTTATTATTATTACTATCATTATTAATAGTGCATATATTGTTCTCGTTGTATTTTTGGTTTAGTTACTGCTATTAGTAGCGATAGCTAGTCACAGAGACGCGACTGCCGCAATTAACGTGTGGTATGAAAGCTGACCCTAGTAATGATGATGAAGCTTCTAGAACAAAAAGCCGAGGCAGAAAACAGCTGCAGACGATTATCACGAGAGACCGGGAACTCACCGATGACTAGAACGATCCCAAGACTAGTTAGCGGCCACATTAGGCTGTTCTCACCCTTGGTAGGTCTCCCCTACCATTAGGCTGTAGGTTTCAAAAGCCCGAGTACTCCACTAATCCTGTCATTTTTTTTTGTTGCTACAAGAGAAGATGTAATGAAGTTATGATCGCCGCCATGAGCATAGCATCCCATTGTAACGTTGAAAAATGCGACGTAGCGACAACATTGAATGGTATCCGGTTTCTGCGCATGCTTATGCAAACTGTAAGGTCGCCATATACGCGAACACAACCATAATTAGAATAATAGTCGTAATTACACTATGCCTCCCCTAAAGACAACGCCAATTTCGAAAAAGTGATTGTTGAAAAATATATATTGTTTTTGTTCGGTTCTATACAGTTTCCTTTACATCGGAGACACGCATCTCAATATCTTGCTAGTTTATACAATTCGGTTACTGTTTCACTACATTTCTCAAATTATTATAATTTAAAATATTTGGTTTAAACTATTAACACCTTTGGCTTTATCATCACATAATGCAGCGTCCTCGATTCAGTTACCATACCGCACGAAGACCATCTTGCACTTGCCAATTCTAGATCACGCTTTCTCAGACAACTCCTGTCCTTGTCGGATATTTTTCTTCACTATACAAGACAATTGTCCAGACTATTTTGCATGTTAAAAATATATATCGCCAGTTCATTTTTGAAAATTGAGCTGCTAACGCAAAAAGCAATGTTCTTTTGAAACATCACTCTTGTTTATGAATTTCAACATCTTACCTTGATTGACTATTTGACTAATTGTTTGATCGAATTAAATATATCTGTACGGGAAACATCACCCATGGTTGATTAGGTGGCGAGATTACTTGGAAGGTGGGGAGACATTTCCGACACAGGATACTAGACACTGCCTAGGCCATCGCGCCCACCCGTTATAATTTTTTGTTCCATGACCGATCTTTTTGAGTCAACACAAGGTTTTACAATCTGAAGACTCGGCCAGGCGGATCTGCTGGTACCTTGTGTGATACTTTGGTGAGAGAGCTGCTTAATTCGACTCGCCCGCTTAACCTGGGCGCCATCGAAACGAGTTTGCCTAAGAGCGGATTTAGCACTTCAATGACTTTATGGTCACAAACCGATAAAACACAAGCAAATGTATTACAAGCAAACAATTTAGCAAATGCTGGATCTCCGTTATTAAAACGCATCAGACGACACGCCTTAGCTCGTCTAATGTGTGCGGACATATTCCTCATATTTTACTGAGCAGTAGTACAGTTTTGCTATGTAAACCGAATGTAAGCTAGAAGGCTACATTTCACTCGGGAAATCAGGGCACATATAAAAAATTAGGAGAAGTAAAACTGACAGCTGCAGTACGGAGTAGGCCTGTAGAGCCTCCAGCACCAACCACAGTAAAATTGACTACCGTGAAAGGTTAAATAAAACAGACATAGATAACAGTTTATGCCATTGAGTGTAAACACCTTTTGTGCCATTGAGTGGTCAAACGTGCGTTCAGTGCTGCAGAGCGATGCGAGCGCCTGATTTCATTTCCGTCAGTCTGTGTGGATTGGATGAAGATAGCTGTGCCGCTATAGACGTGATAACCTTTTCGGTCCGGTAGAATGCTAGCTCTCACGACTATTTTGCTGATGGAAATAATGTCGAGTAGGTGGAGAGATGTACGCACATATATTTGTAAACTTGATCGTACTTTCGGAATACAAAACGCTTACATATATGTCAAGTTTGTCTCAAAATAAAAAATGTCTTTTTGATTTCAAACCAAATTAATCGAAACTCTGTGGTTTTTGACGCATCGTTTTCTTGGAGTAAATGGGCGCGTCTTTTATAAGAAACTTTATTGTGTAATATCACAAAGACATTTCATGCCTATTCTATTCATGACTGTACCGAGCTTTCTCAGAAAATCAATGGTACGCTCGTGTTAGTGTAGTGCAGTATTGGTTTCAAAGGGGTACCTTCATTGTATTGTAACTTGCGCCGAACTAGCTTCGAATGGACAGCCAGAGGCTCGATCGTATTGTTGTATTATCTTTTATAGTGTTACTGCTCAAATAAACGATATGTTCGAGTTTCATCAGTTTAGGCCTTTACAGCCTTCCTATGGGATGAAATAAAATTATTCTGCAATGGGCCCAGCGTTATACCGCATACTTATCGTACTCACTTTGGAAGACACGATTGCGTTCAATACATCCCTTACTGAACAAAAATTTCACTACGTGACCCACAAATCGAGAGAAGAGCAACAAGATGCGCCACAAAAACAAAAATCCAATAGAACAACTATTCCATGCGTAGGTATTCAGAGTTACCGGGGCAAACGATTGATTAAGTGATGTTGCCGTTTCAACCACGAAGCGTAAACGCGACGACGGGCACACTCACATGCGCGATATCAGTCGATTACCAGTTACTAGTAACTCCTCGTAGTACTCCTCCTGGCATGGTCGCTTTATTATGTACTCGGGCCGACAGCCTTTCGACGCATTGCCACAACTTTAAATCCACTAAAACACTTCCAAAGGGATAATTGATATGATGACAGTGCCAAAAAGTAAACGAGGTAACTCGAATTATCGTACAATTAGTGCGTCATCCACGATAGGCCGTACTTGCGTCCGCGAAGCTTTTTGCCGCTTCTCTATTCGAATGCTTGGAAATCCAACGGGATTTCGACGCTTCTGTAGGATTATTTAACGGTGAAGCGAACTAGCGGCTGGCCACCTATGACGGTGACTCTTGTAGAAGTCAACGGCGAAGAGAAGCGGTGCCTACGTTGATTTCACGATGGAATGGCACTGGCTTACACCGCAATCCTTCTGTACCCATTCGCTGATGATGCTGGTACACGCGCTGTTGTCCGCGAACTCTCCCTCGTGCAGAAGGGGATGCGGCGGAGCCGCCACGCTGCGAGTGTCCGTCTTTGCGTGTGTCCTATTGTTACGCGACGGAGGACTGGATCGCTACTTGTATTCAACCAGAGTTCCAACTCTCCCGCCAGGTGTTCTCCTCTCTCAGCTTAACGGTGCGCGGGGCTGTTACAACAGGCTCCGAAGAATGAAACGGCCACACAGCAGCAGTACCAACAGCCGGAGCCCCGAAAAAGCAAGCGAGGACCTCGGGGGATGGTCAGGAATAGAGCTGCGGCACCAGGACTAGCTAGACGGCAGACAGACAGCAGCTATGCTCGCAGTGTCCACCGATGCACGATGAGAAGAGCTGGCCGCTGTCAATAGGTAGCTTACGCGAAGACCGCAGAATACGGCTGGGAGAGAAGATGAAGGAAATAGCGAATGAGAGCTGTGCCGGAGAGCTAGGGTGCCGAGAAGCGGGACAGGAGTAACAGGGAAAAAAGCTGAGGCAAAGGTGGAATGTTTCGGTGGTTCGGAACAGAGCGGCATCGCGCACGTATGCAAATATTTGTTCCCATTAGCTCGTGGATAAACACGCTCATTAGTGGAACGAGTTTCTAAAACGGCCGAGATTGGTTGATGGGAAGCCCGAAGCTATCGCGAAAATATTGTTAAATGCACAGTATTGAATGAATGTAAAAAGGCTATTCTCAAGGAGCTATTGGACTTATCGAGAAGACGATTGTAAATCGCATTTTTAGTATATATGGTATATATGTATGCACTAGATCAAACAATTAAGCCGAGGCCGATATATTAGCACGAATTTTTGATGTCTCGAATAACAATAAAAACAAAAAGTCAAGTATCGAAGTATGCATATTACTAATTTCTGCAAAAATTAAACAATTTAATTGCATCCTATTTATACTGACAGTAAACATGTTTTTGAACATATATTGCCTTTATCCAACTAGGAGTATGTGACCTTTTTAAGTTTATTTGTATAATTATCCTTAATTATTTCTAAGACAAATACAGTTCCATCCACAAGCATCGCCATTCAATCCAGCCAGCGTGACTAAACACTTAATTGTCTTAATCTTCGCTAGCCGTTGGACTTACAACTCAAACTTGAAGCCACATTCTTACAGTCGCAACCTCGAATAGAAGCTATTCAAGGAAAAATATGATCTGTAAATTATCTTTTACCGTGAGTTTGCCCAGAACTAACTTCTTTCAAGGCGTTAACAGTAGCATCCACTCATGATGCTAAGATAGCAAACTCGTAGATGACTTTCTAGTCAGTCTCTTGCAACCTGCGTCTGGCCCACGTTAGCTAAAAACTTTGTAGCGCGCAGGTGTTAGGTAGTATGGCTTATTATGGCTCTCCCAGCAGTATCGAGAACATCTCGAGTAGCTGTCTGACCGAATTCCCGCTTCACTCCGCAGACGGGCCCGATCCCTCTGTCCTTCATCGCGCAAGCCAACGCAAAGCCAACCCGTATCACCAGCGAGAGTGAGTGATACACATATGATTGTGTTCATCAGAGTGAGGTGTTATGAGGCAGTTCGCCTATATTTCGCCCCCAATCTGCATACTGATTCAAATAGCCCGCGGGTGCAACTGTGGCGATAAGTCCGGAAGCTCCGATTGACGTGCATCCTTCGAATTAGACATTATATTCGACAGCCACATGGGCAGCAGGCGTTGAAAACCCTTAAAAAATGTTCTGAGTTTTACATTATGTTCCTCAGATTAGTTATAAAACGTGACAAGTGTCCGAACAATTGTCGACCACTCGAATTGTTTCGCTTAATGTCCATGGCATAGCTCTCGACGATGAAAACGTCAAAGATTGCGATCAAGGTTCCGGCCGTGGAGTAGGTTCTTTTCAACAGTAGCGCCCCCTATATGCCGTCAAACTAGGAGATGTTTCTGATCCGACTTCGTAGGACCCGGCGCGAACATCCATGCATCTACCGATGTGTCGTAATGTAACGCGGATGGCCCAGCTAAGCCGGCTTTTCATGCTCCCGTTTTTGACACTGCTCATTTTATGCTGTTTCTCACTGGTGACAGTCGCTAACGGCGCTCAAACCACCAATCCAGGACACCAGCGATGTGGGAATCTTGGGAGTAGCAAGTTGATGGTTGACTTTAGTAAATGTTGAACCCACGCGTGGCATTTCAGATTAAACGCCGTCAGCGTTAGATGAGGCAAGACTTGTGCGGCCGCAACGGTGGTTTAAATTTTGTTGAATGTCTATAAAAATGGCACCCTGGCACGTGAGCTCAGCAGGGTCCTCATGATTTGTTTTAGTCCTGTGTGGTAAATGGTAACGCCGCTAGTTCTGAAGGCACGACGATGGCTTTAGTTTTTTTCTTGATGAGTGTATCTTTTCCTGCATTTCTAAGGATTTTGGCCAGTAGCGACCTTTACTTTGGCGGTAAAAGCGTGCTTCGCTGTGCGGCCCTAGAAGAGGTTACTCAACCGAGACAGGTTGAGTGGTACCACGAAGATGACCTTATCTACGTTGCAACAATACAGGTATGACAAATGACAAGTTTGACGCGGGGTTTTGTTATTTTTTTGTAAGGTCCGAAGGTTTTGTTAGTTGTTTATAGGGAGTAGTAAACTTATGGCGATTTTGACAGTTTTGTTTTCGTATTGTCTTTGTGGTAAGTAGACGTAACGGATTTATGCTTGCATTAGATGATATTAGAAACGGATATTGGATTAGTTTGTATATTTGAATGGTAGAAATGAGTATGTCGATTTAAATTTTTTTCATCATTTGGTTGAACAGTTGAATAACCCGGAGCGATCGCCGCTGCAATGAGTTGCGATAGGCGTAACGGTTAAGAAAGGCGGTGTTGACCAACCTCATTTTATGCAAAGTTTGGCCTTTTCCACGCCGTTCTTTAAAAGCCGTTTGCTGGTCGATACGTTAGAGAACAGAAGATTCGTGTTTCTTATAATAATATATGGTTGTTTAATAATCATAATAATAATATTAATAATAGATTACTATTACTGTTGCCAATAAGTTCTTTTAAGGTGCTGTATTTATGGGTTTTGCAATATTTTTGCCAGGCACGGTTCTTTTTGGAATAGAATTCTTAGTTGAAAGAAACGCTCTTTCACCTTTTTCATTTTATGGGGTTCGGACAGGCAAGAAAGGCACGTTTCGATTTTATTTCTAGTTTTGAAATTACCTTTGTGGTTTGATTCTTCACTTCGTACGTAATTTTATTGTAGTTGTAGGTTACTGTATATTAAAATCTATAGAGGGAGTCGGCTCCCAATCAGGCTAAAGACTAAATAAGGGGGCTTCAGGATTTTCCTCATTAAATTCAATAATGTCAGTTTTTTCCTATCAAAGGAATTTCTTTAGAAGTGTACTTTTACGCGGGTGGTTGTGTTGTGATTTAAAACACATCTGTGATAAGATTTAGTCATGTTTTCTCGTAGAGCTAGTGGTCAAAAGAATGATTCTTTTGCATGCAGGAGGAAGGATTTTCGGTTTCCATGCTTTGAAGTGCTCTACAAGGGTTTTACTAAATTATTCGTGCAGTTTTCGACGCCTACGGTTCTAGATGTACTATTGGAAGCGGTTTGGTTTTTTCATTTGATTTTCAATGTCTATGTTTTGAGTATTTTGTATATGTGTGTTTGAGGGGGGTGTATGTCTGAGTGTTTTGAGTATTTTTCATATTGATCAAAGTGAGATTTTCATTGCTCATTCCCCGAGGCGTGCTATGGCGAACGTTTTTATAAAATCCTCGCGCACTTTTCGATACTATATTTAAAGATTTGCGACTCCATCGGATGGAATATGTAATTAATTGCCGAGAGTCCAATATGAGATATACTGGGTGCAACGTTGAGAGAATGTATAGTGAATGAGATGAGGTGAATATTACTGCAGTATGGGGTATTACATTGAGTGAAATATGAAACGTAATACGACCTGAGTGTGAGATGTGTTTGTGGCGTGTGTGTAAATGAGGCAAGGCATGTGGTGGGGAAATGAGCTCGGGAAATATTCAAGTGTATAAGACAGAACTAAGGACATTATGGAATAGAACATAGAGTAGGACAGTATGGGCCATGAAATGGGATTGCTGAAGGCATGAAGTTAGGGAGTATTACGGTATAAAATGTCGGGTAATTGACAGCATAAGGTTTAACATGAAGTGAAAAATTTAAGACGTGATGTACAAAATGAAGCAGGAAATGAGCTGAGATGGATTCTAAGGTAAGGAGAAATGAAGTGAGCAGTACGATGTGGTATAAGAGGGTGAAAGATGACATAGAATATGAAATAAAAATGCGACGACGACTTGGATGGGTACGAATGAATGAGGGCAATACGTTAGGGAACGCATGTTTCTCGAGGTAATCTATGGCGACTCTAGTTAAGCAAAAAAATTAAGTGGAACATTTTTAATTCCATTTTGTGAACATCCGATAAGAATCCGTCGTTTTCTACCTGGTCCTAGGCGTAGAAATGCAAATTGGTGCTTGTTTAAACGTATGATGTTTTGCAGGATAACTGCAGTAGGGATCGACTTAAAAGCCTTTACTGCTTCAATGGCAAGCTACAAAGATTGCTGTGAGCACGTCGAGCATGATGCGTATCCAACAACTTAAATTTGAGCTGCCGGAGAACGATGTAGAGGATATATATGTGCTCACGAATAATCTCATAGCAATCAAAGGGCAAAATCGAAGTTTAATGATGCTGCTTTCGCATACACGTCATCCACTTCAGTTGACACTCCCCTATGACTGAATAACAGGCACAACGCAATGGGCTTCACTTGCTTTCACACGCACCCTCGGCCTCATGGGGTGGGCGAGCACTGTTTAATCCGAAGACGCTCTCGCTTCATCTCACCAGATTGACTACGCACGATGCCGGTCGTTACACGTGCCGCGTTCTGGGGCCGAATTTGGAGAATTCTGCAACCGAAACGTTCTACGTAAGAGGTGTGTGGGTATGCGTCCCATGACTTTTTACCTACTTTAAAATTAATCAGTATATTTGTTCAAATAGTCAATCATTTTCAAATAAACGCAGCTTCAGCAGATGGCCAAATATATTCATATAATAAAAGCGAGCAACTCATTAAACTATGTTGTTATTTAATAGAATAACATAATGGATGCATTAGCACGTTATACAAGTCATGGTATCATCAATAAGTTTTTATTGAAACTAACAGGTCTCAGTACAAAATAATTCAGGTCCGATGAGTGAGCCTGGCCTTCACGTAGAGTCACCAACTGTGCGAGGGCCGATCAACTCAAGCATACAAAGTATTGGACCGCTACACGAAGGGCAAAGCCTCGACATATTTTGTACGGCGGACCCTGGTGAGCCCAAGCCAACAATAATTGTATCCCCAAAGAGTTTTGTTAAATTTTTTGAACACATACATGCATCCTTCGCACAATTTGGGTAGCTGTATCTTACAAGAATCCTGAACACTAAATTGTTTTATCGTTATTATTGTACGACTGCCTCATAGAGCCAAGCAAAACTCATGGCACAAATTCATCTCGTCATTGGTTGTAGAAACCCAGATTTTATCATCAAAATCCGCACTCAGTTCGGCTAGATGACATCTCTGAAACATGCTTGCAGTCTCCGTAGACGTATTGGCAAACCTATTTGCGCTTCCATTACAGCATTCCCTCAGGCAGAAGTGATGTGGTACGCGATCAACGATGGTCTCCAACACTCTTCCCTTACGATGCCTGAAAGTGGTAAGTTCTTTCAGTTTGTGCTGAACGCCAATTTGCTTTCTGTAAAATAGCTTGGTCCTCTCATATTCCATAGAATAACGCTTGCTATATCTTTTCATGAATGAAAATGGCTATTATCTGTAGACTTTCTTTAGGGTTTTCATGTGTAAAACTTGAACGTGTGAAAATTTGGATAATCCTTATTGCTTTACGATGCGACAGAATCGAAACCGCCTGGTGTACAAGAAACGGGACGATGCAAATTTGTAGTAATCGAAGTATATTTACGAAAAGTCATATTATTTTTTGGTAGCGTACAGTAATTTGGAAGTTGATATCGAAAATCATGTACAGAGTACTCGAATCGCTTAAATCGTACATACTACTGCAGACCATTCGCCTGTAGGTATGAGGCGATTCATTTATCAAATCAACAACCTGACAAAGGTATTGTGTCCACTGCTACATTGATCTTCTGGTGACATCCTCCCAGGACAATCTCATCTACGCATTGAACATCTGGGCCGACGACATGAAGGTGTTCGTCTATTGTGCTGTGCGGAAGATAAACAGTCGAGGGAAAAGACGCAGTCTGCTTCGGTCACGCTCGACATTTACTTTAGGCCTCTCGAAATTACCACATCAAATAATCGGGTGAGTGGAGATATAAAATCGGCGTGAATACTGTACTTTAAAATACTCCCGCTTAGTGTCTTTGTGCATGTCGGCTTTTTACGGGTCTGTGGGAACTTCAGGTTATTGTAAAGCAAATTAACTAAAATCAATTCACTTTCCAACTCCCACTTACCGAAACTATTGTTTGATGATTGTTTGATGGCTCAGAGCATACGGCATGAGCAAGCCACAAGAATGAAACTTTTGTGAAGAGTAATGCGACCGGCAACGGAGACCACTAAACGTTCTTTTCCAACCCGAAGAAGTATAAATTGTGGTGGGGAAAACATACTATATACCGAATGAGAGAGGCTGATACGGCAGATGTCCAAATCCTGCGCTCTGAGAGTGAAGCTGATGGGGTGACGCAGACGTGTGAATAGGAACGGCAACCATGTAGTACCGTAGAGCTTGTTTATTTACCCTGACCATTAGTATCGGCAAATAGTGATACGAAGCCATTGGCATCTTTCATGCAGCTGAACTGTGACCTCTGAGGCTGACGTGTTGCCTTCCTTCTGCCTCAGAGAAAATTTATTACCAGAACAGTATAGCTCATTAATGACGGCGCAACTGTGACAACGCTTACTGACGAATGCCCCGATGTGAAATAAATGCGTACCCTATCTGAATTGAAAGTTTAACGCTGTACCAATATGCCATAAAACTACTGAACCGGAGATTCTTTTACGGAGAATTTCTGCCCTCACATTGTGGCTGTAATGAACCGTAATGAACCGGTGGATTCCAATGCATCGCAGGATTCGGTGCAAGTATTTCTATACAGCTTTTTACATATTAGCAGGTCCTCTATGCTTGGGAGACTTCCGAGCTGGAATGTGTCGTTAGTGGGTCGCGGCCTGCACCGGAAATCACGTGGCTTCTCGGACAGGAGCGTGTAATTGCCTCATTTACACATACATCATTTAATGGCAATGTTACCACGAGCTCGCTAGCATTTAAAGCACGTCCCGAACACGACGGTTTATCAGTCGCGTGTCGCGCTGTAAACACTGCCTTTCCAAATGACACACTCGAAGAGTCTTGGAAACTCGTCGTCCACTGTAAGTAGCCAGAACGTTTTTCTCATTCGACTGTCGTTTGCAGTCTGTTTTTTTA
The DNA here is from genome assembly GCA_002081605.1 of Tropilaelaps mercedesae. NCBI lineage: Eukaryota > Metazoa > Arthropoda > Arachnida > Mesostigmata > Laelapidae > Tropilaelaps > Tropilaelaps mercedesae. Next base: position 21,242 of record MNPL01004453.1, read on the forward strand.
AACTAACAAGGTTATTGCTTATAAGGATGGTCGTGTATCATAATAAAGCTATTTGACGGAAATGGAAATTCGATAATGAAATCGGATGGGAGGCTTTTTCTACGTGCTAAGTATTCCTCCCTTATGCTACCGACGTTGACATTTATGTGTTACCATTTGACAGTAATGTACACTTATGTCATCCGTGGAAGACACGACTAGATTGATAACGCCAGTCTACGTTTGAAAGCGAATAGTCATTGCTGACTTAAAAAAAGTTTTAAAGAAACCGATCAGTACGTTGGCTCTTTGCTGTCTGTAATCCAAATTATTCTATTCAACGTAAATCGTCTCACATTTTTGTGTCGCACAATGACCTCTACCATTCGACTAAACAACCTATTTCAGACGCGCCTGTAGTGGATCTGTATCCGTGTTCACTAACAACTCCGCAGCGGACGACGGTCGAACCGGATGGTCCCACTGTTCCTTCCGGTTATAATTTCCTCGCAGAGAAAACACTCTGCCTTCGCTGTTCTATACTTGCCAATCCCTCACCTAACGCCATTCGTTGGACAAAGAACGGCAGGCTCATCGAAGTCAACTCGTAAGTCGTTTCCGCTCTCTTGCTATAGTTCTAAATACATTTCGCAGGTATAGCGTCCTATTTTTAAGCTCATGGGAGTGCAGCCATAGTTGCTGAGATTTCTCGTCGAAACGATAGCGGATCATAGGACCAAGTGAAGCTCAGCGTTCAATTGGGGCTCCATTTATGATTGCCATTTTCTTTCAATTATTTTCCGTTATTTAATTCTTGTGAATTTTTGTTTGTTACACATAAAATAAATTTTCAGTACATCATCTATCCTGCAGATTCGCCCACCGTTGCTGCCCAAGCGTCACGACGGCAGATATTCATGTCAAGTGCGCAACTCAGTAGGTGAGACCAACTCGGCGCCTCTTTACGCTAATATTCACTACGCTGCCGAGCAGCAGGGCGGCGGGTTTACGAACTTTTCCATTTTTACGTTTCGGTTCATAGGCTCAATCATGGCGCTGGCAGCGTTTCTTGTAACCGTTCTCACGGTATTCGTCGCTTGGCGAAGTGGTTCAGGACTGAGACGAAACGTCCTCGACAGTGAAACCGTGGGGGCAAAGTGAATACCTAAGCACGCGTCTCCATCCAATAATTAGCTATGCATTACTTTGTAAAAATTAATTGACTGTCATGCCTATGTAACTAGTTATCTTTATGACATTACAATTGACGATAGTCAAATTGATGGTGTCAAGTCTCATAGAAGTAATCGAATGTTGCTTTTAATGCACCGACAACCTAGTACGTATTAATCGCTTATGATATATAGACTGATATGAAACATTGTAGTCACAGTTTGACACAAAGTAACAAGGGTACGACACAAATAGCTTGCACAAATGTCGCTTTTACTAATACTAAAATGTATTGTACGACCTTGTTTACCAACACCAATGTCCATAAGGAACCCAGTGCATTCCGATATAAAGTGCATTGTCACAACATGGAATTCAAACACGTCACTTCGAAGATATAGGTGCTTTAATTCAAGTCTATAGTTCTGCCTTATACAAGCAACACCGCAAAAGCCCGATAGAAGGCTCCCTTTATTCCACTCACATAAATATTACAAATAATTGACATTTGAATTGCTCTACGTAAGCAGACAGCGCTTCACGAAGTTTATGGCAGAAAAACAAAAAATTCGTTCTGAACCCGTGAGGACACTTGGCGTAAAGACAAGAAACGCGTGCTTTACGGAAAAGTAAATCTCAATCCATCAACGGGTAGTTGATTCAAACAATCACACAACGAAGACAGCAGGGAGATAACGACGAATTTATATACTCCATTTGTAGGTAGAAAAATTCAAAAGCTTACACTTGAAATACATCGAAACGAATTATTGACACCGTCTACCATGTCTATAGTTTACGAATATTGGAGTATAGCAATCCTAATTAGAATAGGATCACTGTAAAGTATGTCATGACAGTGATCGTATGAGATTTAGTGACAAAAATAAATCACGATTCGCAAGATATGTTGCCACTGTAGTTAAGATTAGCATAAAATCGAAACATAAACTGGAATTACATTAAATAGTCACACATGTGCATCAGAATACTACAGTGCATACGGTTAGGTGTTATAATGTGCTTTAGTGTTTAGCTCACCTGGAATCAATATGTTCAAGTAATTTCTATACCTTAGTTGACAGCTAAATGTACTTAATACAGAGGCGTCGTTTACCGTGACTCCGCCTCTTAATTACAAGTGTAAGGCGCTCATACTTCTACTCGGTATCTACATACCTCCCGACGCTCTCACGTCATGGCTTGTATTCTCCTATTTTAGGTACTTATTTCTGATGCGGTTGACGGCCTTTTCCTAATATTTAACAATGGTACTTGAAGGTAATACTCGACATTTTCATGAAGATACCTTAATTATACAGGAACAGCTGTGCAGTGCTGAAAAACATTACATATATAAAAACAATTTGTTTCACTCTTTCAAGTTGTAGAGTTATCAGGCGACTCTTCGGAGGAATGTCACCCAATCGGCATGAAATCGAAGCAAAATGTTCCTACGCCGTTAAAGAAGTGCAACACAGTAGACAACGTTTAGGGAAATTTCGCATTGCTAATTTTTAATTTCGTCTGGTTGTATGTAGTTATCATTTTCAGTTATGCTTATCACCGAATTTGGCATCAAAACATATGTTTTAAATTGGATGCTTTGCAGAAACCTGAAATCAGATGAATAGCAGTAAAACATGTAGAATTAATGAGGACTTGTCGAGGGAACCGGGAACAAAATGCATTTGATTTCTTTGTGAATATATTGTCTCCGTAAGCATACTTGTGAAAGCAGCCATGCTACGTACCCGCAGTTTTTGACGACGACTAACACAGAACGTTGAGTAATTCATGTTTAATTTGTACTCTAACATGTCTGTAGTAATCCGCAACCGTGAGTAATTTCTTGCGAGTACCATTGTGGATTAGAATGAAGTCTGGCCTTAGCTGCTGCACAAGCCGTCCTGTTTTAAATTTCTTTTTAATTGTCGGCAAAGACGTTAGCCAAAAATTAACATCTGCGAGAAAAATCATCCGCCATAAATTCAGGGACTTACTCATATCCCTTAAATAAGGTGAGTGCTCATTGCTTAGCTAGAAGTAGAAGTCCAATAAGTTTAATTCGGTAAAAAGGGCATTTATTTTAAACAGATCGCATTATATTCATCAATAAATCAATGAATGTATACACTCAGCGTTCTTTGCTTTTACGTTGTTGTAGTTCAACGTTGCACCTTTTGTTGCTTATATTCGTCCATTGATTAGCTGTCACCCGCTTGATGTCTTTTTCTTACAGATGCTATATGCTTTAACATAAAGGTAACAGTGACATCCAAACGCCGACGTCGTTCAAAGCTGTTTGGAATCTCTTGGATTCTCTACCCAACGGAATCTTTGTAACAGTTATATTTATTATTCATTCATATTTTGTATATATAAGCTAAAAAAGCACATATCTGTATGTGCTTTTATTTATTTATTATTTAACATGCACAGTTTAACGTTCTATCTATTTTGCGTACTAACTCACTGAATTGCTCCACTGTGTCAACGCGTCACATAGTTCCTTATCGTTACGGGCTGGCTACCAATGGTTACAAATATCGACTCGCCACCAGCTTTATGCACATCCTCACACGATCAAAAAAACGTTGTCATTAATTAATTCATACGAACCTTAAGCTCACTCTCGGAAGCTAAATAGTGATGCGCTCGCTCACTCATTTAGTCAGATCTTCAATCACGTAATCACCATGCTTTCGCCCATCCATGCAGACAAACACACACAAAAACACGCACACACACACACACACATCATTGTTGACAAATGGTTATATTGAAATCTCCAAATTCACTCAATTGTTATAGCGCTATATTATGTTCTGTTATTTTAAAGGACCTTAACGGTGAATGCACTGCCTCATTCAATTTCCTCTTGATGCTGTTATCTTGAACGCCACCATCGCGTTCTTTTGGCTCGGTCACGCATTGTTGTTGTTATCTTCTTTATACATGGACTGTGATGACGGAACGTGTCATCACTTCGCACCGTCATCATTCAATACAGCAACATGCCCATTTGCATCCATGTCAACTGAGTGCACATTAAAACTTTTTACTGTTAGACGTGTCCAACATTAACGTTATCAGTTTGAAGGAACGAGAAACAAATATTGGTGGCCAGGCGAATGAAATATCGATTAGTAGATACATGTGTCGACCTGTTTTCCTCTAGTAACGAGCGCTTACGAAACATAGGGCTCATTTGGTTAACAGTGTATCCTTTGTTTAAGTAAACGACGAACGCTGACGCCGTCACACTTGTCAAGTCCTAAAACGTAATCACATATATGTATATATATATATATATATATATATATA
>MNPL01004458.1:0-15829 GCA_002081605.1 Tropilaelaps mercedesae
ATATATATATATATATATATATACTTTGTATGTATATATATGCTATTTATTGTACACCCTGTTTGCATAAAACAGAAAAGTCGACGAAAATTTAGTCTACGCTTGTCTTCTTTATATTGAAAATCACGTTGTAGTGTGGTGTACTGCCTTCTTACGGTTGAATTTATACGTACGTTGAATATCTCACTAGACCAGTAATCAGTGCCGCAGGTAGCGCAACTATAGCCCGTATTGATGTTCTGCCTTTCCTGACTATAATTCTTCGTCTTGTAACGGGATAAACTGTTGACTGACTGTGTTGACGTCAACAATCCGCGCGGTAAAAACATAAGCGAGTTCGTGATCCCGGTGCAGTTGGGCGATGATTTCCTGACAAATTCCCTACGTGTCGTGGTCAGAGGTGGGCAAGATCGGTTTCCATTTCCACTCATTCAACGGCGGTCAGCGAAAACGTCGGCATGATAATTGAGTGCTCTCGAGCTCCGACGAACTCATATATTCTTGAAGAAGTTGTGAATTGTTATTATGCAGTGGCGGCAACGATGGTGTCACCGATGCTTTCTTAGTTGGCGCCGCTTTTCACTTCGGATTTTGGTGGTTTCTCTCTCCATTGGCCGCCCCCGTCTATTCCGTTTCGCTACGCCCGCTTTATTCAACCGAAACCAAAACTGGACCGAAATTCGCTTGTCATGCTCCTTGTTCATGTTTTCCAGAAGACTTCTTTTTCTTTCTGACAACAACTAGATTTATACAACGTCACCTTAGACCATTCTATTTTCGCCTATTTCTTCATCATGATTAGATCGTTTTCTTTCGCTTCATTGGTCATATGCTCGTGCTGCAGGATGACCATTCTAGGTCGGCTGTGTGCGGATATGTCGCCTATGTTGGACGTTCGAACAGTTCGCAGAGCAGTCAGTGCAGGAATGGCTTAACTGAACAATACAGATGTGACCTCCGGCTTTCATGTGCGACAGAGAAGGTGTTTGTAAAAAAAGTACAACAAGATTGGAAAATAGCTCTTTTATTTTTTGTATCTGTGACCCAGAGATAGGCTGGTTGACTCCGTCTTGCAAGGAACGAAGCGAAGCTTAAGTTCTTAAAACGTCGAGATAAGCACATTGAAGATTAGATGAGTCATATACATTTGCTAAATAAATGTATCGTACCTCTAGCAAGTAAAGAGCTAATACTTAAGCGGAGGGTAAACCTTTTTCTAGATGAAAAGCAGTACGAAAGTGTTCACTTACAAAAATTATTTTCGTCGCCAAATGTATGCTGATATTTTCCCTGTTCGTTTCAGTTAATTAACAGTGAATACCTTGCGTTGTATTAAATTTGATTGAGTCTTGCTAAAAGCAGTGGGGATTTCCTGACCAAAATTGTTTATTCATGTTATTCGTGGCGAGAGTGACATGAACAAAGATGTTTCAAATGGAGTATGGGTAGTGCCAGCATAGCTAAACCTATAAAGCCAGAGAGATCTGCCTTTTACATAAATTAGTTTATGAGTTTGTCCTGTCTCAAGTGCTGGTTACGCTAATCATCGTAAATTGTACATTGTGGTGAACTTAAAAAAAAATCGCATATAATTGTTAGCCGGATCAATGGCAGCATGTCAATCTCCCACTGCCAATCCGGTCTCCACATCTTTTTACAACTCGGCTCAAGTCGATTTTTTACAACTGCGTGCCACTTCGCATAAATACTGATGATACAGTTGCACGATTTAGACTACCAGTTTACCTACTTGCCTCGCTGCTATAAGCACACTGTCGTAACGCTCAAAGGTCGTCTACGTTGAAAGAAGGAAAATGTTATCTTATAACTAGACTACGCCGTGCATCTTTGCGAACTGTCTATTCTTTACCCATGTAGAGGCATGTCTCCGTGTGTGTATATATATATATATATATATATGCATGCCTCACGGATGCGTGTGGCAAGTCGAGAATTATAGTAAACGTTGCGTTTGGTTATTTCCGGAGAAAACGAGTTGAATACCTTCAAATGAAGCTCACTCACCTAGGTGCATGTGCGGTGAAAATAGTCAAGTGTGGAAGAACTGCGTAACTGCCGAACCTCCTAATGTTCTAAATTCTTACTTACAGGATGTTGAGGGAAACGAGCGTCACCGATGGAGCCTATGATATTTTCTCTTGTACAATTTTTCACTTGGAACTCTGTAGCTTTATTTTATGGCAGGGCCGAAACGCAATATCAATCGAGTATCGCATTTCGATATTCGAATTTTCGCATTCATCGATGAAGTTTTGTAGTGGTTGGTATATTTACGTATACAGCAACAAACAGAGACATACCAGTTCACAGTAATGGTTGTCGAACGTGTTGCTACCTGTGTATCACAGCGAAGTGCAATGGGAAATTTCTCAGAAAATTTGTACTACAAAACACATATCGATATTTGCGAATTCAATATTGGCGTGGATCCACTACATTGATTCAGGTCATTGTTAGTGCAAGCTAATTATATACGCATTCCTGGAGACTAGATTTCGGCCGTGCCTCTTCGTTCGTTGCCAGTGAGATTGCATCAGACTTTTGATATTTTTGCAGACTGAGCTGGCATTGATAGTTTAGAGCCATGGTTCCATGAAAGCATACTCATATCTTTCAGAAACCCGCTTACCCGGCACTACCAAATATATCGTTGATGGTCCTTTTTTCCATGCCTACGGAGCAGATTTCGGCTTCAGTTACACAACTCCCACGAGTGTATTGTGTTTATAATCTGAGTATCCCCCTGGACTAATGTAAATAAGCCAGAAAGTGACCTAGAAAATGAATAACAGAAAATTATGACAAGTATAGTTCTTTAACATGTTTGTTGGCCCTCTAATTCATTACCCTGGCAATACTAAGAAGATAAAAGCGTTACTGATATAAACCTGATTATTATTATTATTATTATTATTATTATTATTATTATTATTATTATTATTATTATTATTATTGCAGATACCAAAATTGCTCAGGCAATGAATCCAACGAGTCGTAAGCACAGCTAGCTTGTAGTGATTGCCAATATTATTGCATCGCTGTGACGTACGAGAGATTATACGATGCCATAGATTGATAATCCAGTTACTGATTAAGAGGGGCAAACGCCGACTTCAGCAACGACACACAAAGTCAACGTTCGTTCGTTTCTTATCATCGACTGCACATAACAGTAGCCCACACTAAATAGCAGAACTTTCTGCCTCGATTCCCGCTCTAAAATGGCATATTGTAAGCTGGCCAATGTGTTCATGGCCTGCGTACACCTAAGAGTATCGCAGTGGCGAAAGCGCGTATTACACCATTGCTATTCATTTATTACGTGTCTATCAAGCTCGCCACGCTACTCTTTTATATCAACATAGATAATGGTAACAACAGTAATCCACAAGCACACCGGTATTATGCGATAGAGAATCTATAATTTGTTTCGCTGCACGTCGACGACCCGTTACTGGATGCCGCCTGTTCTCCGGGTTGATGTTGTTTTTGAACGCCACAAGTACATGTTTGGGGCTGATTGTGTGTACCAATACACACTGGTCGGCAGATGCATGGTAAATCAAGAACGGGTGCTGGATATGACGTTTGCCGCATTGGCAGTACGCACTGTTGATACGAAACTTTTACTGGCTTGCAACGCCTTAGCAATGAAAATTCGAAAAGTACATGGGTAGATGGTCAAAAGGTGTGCTACTATTCTTTGTAACGTGATCATCGACTCCAAAATTAGCCGAGACGCAAAAATAAACTTTGCGGAACTGCCGTAGATCATACGATGAGCTTACTCATATGAGACAGTTGATACCGGATAGCGTTGTTCTCTTTTTTTATCGACCACAGCGCTGACTTTATTGATTTTTCAAATTCTTAAGGTAATCATTTTGCTATGGATATGTGACACACGTGCAAATCTTGTGATTCAGACAATCCGTCTAGAAAATATGTGAAGAATTGGAAATATTTGTAATGAGAATTAGCGGTACATTTTTGTGTATTACGACATAGTATTAGAGATCCCATCAGAGATCTAATAAATGCGTGCAAACGAAAATCGGTAACATAGAAATTGTATAAAATAACATTATGCACTTTTATTTCATTTGTCGGTTAGAGAGTCTGTCGAATTCATGGATGGGAACAGGTCGGATGCATATTATGCAAAGGATCATATCTGGCAGATGTAAGAGGTAACCTAATTTTCGAGCACCACTTTCCTCAAGAGACGGGCGTCGTGGTAATAGAATTGGAAGTAGGACTGTTACATGTTTCAAGAAACAGGAACATCCGATGAAGCCCCATGTTCTGCCTTCTCGTAGCAGCTCGTCAGAAAACGGTAAAAGTTATCTCATTCGTAGCTTCTATTAATAACTAAGCTAAGATTGGTTATATATATATATATATATATATATATGTATATATATATATATATTTAAAACATGTATTAAGAAATGGCGGAGAAGGTAAATGACCGGAGAAGGTGCCAAAAAACCAGAAGCAGATGCACACGTAAAGGCCTTCATGTAATCACTATTCCACTTGTAGCTCACGAGACACTTAGATAGTTAGGGATGGGCACGAAAATCGAAGGATATTGAAGATATAGCAAATCTGCAGCAACCTTTTGGTCGCGTGTCCAGGCAATGTCTCTTTCAATCAAAACTGTCTTTTCTGCAGTCCAATCTGGGTGGTCGTTCCGTTATTCTCGACCAGCCAACGGAATCTAACAGCAGGACATATTGTTGGGTGGTCTTTTGGGACGGCAGAGCTCCGAGGCAAAGGTCGAGGACCGCCCTGGCATGATAAAATTTAAGGACATAAGCCAGACGCTCCGAGCGTATAGAATATGCGCCTATTCACTTTTGCATGGTGATACTAGTAGCTGTACGGTGCAGTGTTAATGACATTTGATAATGATAAACTTATTTAGCACGAGACGTGGTGCGACTGTAATTTACTCACACATTTATATCGCATCTACCAGCAACATCATCTATACAATGCCGCATTCGCACAAGCATTAGTTCCTCCTAGAAGCTCATCCATATGATAGAGGCCGAGGTTCTTGGTAAAAACCTATCCGCCCAAAGTCGGTTTATATGATTTTATGAGACACCATTCAAACAAATCTACGGCGCGTTAGACTTATTTCAAAAAATTGAAATCAAACATTTCATACAGTTCAACATTCAGACTTTACGATATTCAGTTAGCCTATCGAAGCGTCGAAAGGCGCACTAATCTGTTCCCGGTTGGCGTCTCTGGTCAAGGCAACACAATACTTTGCCGGTGTGTGGGAGCGAGGCCGGAGACTGAGATTTGTCGTAGTGCGCTAATCAAAAGATCGTGGAAGCAGGGAAGCATAATGCTGTCTTTGCTAGCCGTATTCATTAGACACTAGTTAATGTAAGGGCAATACGCACCCATCATTAATCGATCACATGAAAGCGCAGACAAGGCATTTTCCTTTTTTTTCATTATAAAATGCAGGACGGATCTTCTTGCACAATAATGGGCGACCTGTCGATTCAGAGTGACACGGCTTCAAATTACCTATTAATCCCCGTATTGCCCATGACTTCCGCAGTGATAAGTAGACCCCCGGTAATTGTTTGTTTACATCATTGAAGTGTCCCCAAGGATCAGTCGATTTGTGATGGTCGCTAATGTCAATTACAGTTAAATTACGTCCGTTTTCACGAAGTCAAATGAAGCCAACGACACTCCACATTTGTCACTATCGGTTATTTAATAGAAAACTTAATTGGTAATTAAATTGATGGCTAATTTACGCTGTAAGCTTTGATGTTTATATAAATATTTACACATTGTGTCGTCAAAGGTACTGTTATAGCAAAAATAGGGCGTTTATATAATAAATACACGTTATGGCCATAACAAACATAGTATATGTTCGCCATTAGAGAATAATAGTACTACTACTAATAATAATTAATATTCGTTATGCATTATCGTCGTAATTAACTACTGAAGTTGCTTAAACAGCATCATAAGCGTGGGCACAAATGATCTATGATAAAGTATGAATTTATCACTACGATGGTGACCGTACCAAATGATGGTTTTAAAATGACTCTCTGTAATTTTCGTTGCCTTTTGTCTCTCACTTTCCCTGCCTCTCTATCAAACAAGAAGCGAGGAAAAGCGCAACACCGAGCGGTAGTGGAACAACTATTAGTGTTTTCCCATAATATGATAATAATGCTATGTACATTTCAAATTATATTAATAATCATATAATCAGCCTGTGTATTTTCCACGTGTTCATGCATTTAGCATCGAAAGCGTACAATACATATACCTAATGCGCTTTAATCTAAGTTTTCAATTTTATCAGTGGTCAGACAAGACAATAAAAACCAACAGAAAACTATTTCACGATATCTACTCCTTAGAATTATTTGCGCAGCTGCCCTAGCCCGAAGGTGCACTAGTCTTGAGGTTAGCTTGCACGGACAGGTTCATTACAGATAGATCGAAGCCAATCTGGATAAACGGCAAAATATAGCTGTCAACGTGTGGTTTTTGGTAACCAACAGCAGATGAGTTAATGGAGAAATGCTTTCGTAGATAAAGCAAAGAATACGTCAAAAGTTCGGGAATTCATCAAAATAAATAGTTAGCCTGCCAGTAATCATCACTGCTTTTATCAGCTGCCTTTGTGAACAATGTATGATAAATGTGATTTACGCTCTCACCTCTTTAGAGAAGATGGCAATATCCTCCAAGTGCAATGAATGCAAACAGCTGTATTGAACTCGACACACACAGCCTGTACTTATAAAATCCAGTACCACTAAATAGAAAGGAATATTAAGTGATACGCAGGATGACAGGCTGTCTCGGCAAGCCTTTCGGGAGTTTTGAATGAATGTACCTGACGTTATGAGCTTCAGCAAGGTTATTTACTAATTTTTACTATCTGTTACCGGTTTAGAAAGCCCTTATAGATATTTTACCGTATCTGTCGGTCAGCCTCCTGAGAGGTATTCCTTTAATGTACTCGCTTAGTAATTTTTGGCTCTGATTATATGTTCTACCATTAAATGATCCCTGTACCATCAACGGCAGGTGCTACAGACACGCGCCGGCGATTCTCGCTCCACTGGTGTACCCCCTCAGTGATCGGCTTTTGGACACCTAAACAAATTTCCTTCCGACTCGATGCTACGTTCAGAAAAATTCGCATGTTTTGGCCAAAAATCTGTTAATAAAGCTGCCCTCGCCGTCTTTCCAACCCACTAGCATAACTTGTACCAAGGTCTCCGCTGATAAACTGGTTGACATATTATGTTGTTTTCGCACAATTGATTTTTGTTCAAACATTTAATTACATACAGGTTCTTAAATATTTTTTACCCAACCACAGCAAGTAAATAATTACGCAGTTTTTGGACTACTGCCAAAAAAAGCTGCTTCTTGACTTATATATTTAGTAATCAATCGGCTGGCAGAAATCGACATATAATAGTCGATATACGCGAAACTGCGCACGCTTACTAAATAATTGGCTCTATTGGGCAGCACAGTAACGAAATGGAGAGATTATCATCACGACCTAAGATGAAAATAATAATTATGATAATAATGTTTGCATAGGACATTTGAAACAACCAGGTGCGTTCAAGTACCCGAACTGAGAAGCGTAGTTTACAAAAAAACCGAAGCAAATCCTCAGTGACCTGAGCGGGTTATTTTAACTCGTACAAAAATTTCCATCCACTACGGTCGAACACGGTAAAGATCCAGCTCTTCCAGCTTTGCTGTGTGGCTAACGGGCAATTGAAATCCCTTTTAAATCCACGAGGTGTTGTAAAAAAGTCAGTCTAGAATTGCCGATTTTTTAGCCTCACTTCTTTGCGGTACGATAGCCTGGGGATGTCTCCGAAATTGATATGGATATAGTCTAGGCAGAGAGTAACGTTTATTATTATTATTATTATTATTATTATTATTATTATTATTATTATTATTATGAATCGATGAACTATAGATTTTAACTAATTTTACTGGGTTTCATAAAATAATGTCGGGTAGGAACAACATTAGCATTTACTTGGTGTATACGATCAATGCTATTCTTTTCGAATGCTATGTTTAAGACAAAACCTTCAAAAAATAACTAGAATCAAATAGCTTTAGAAATTCCTGTCGTCAGGCGAGTTCAATAACTTTCTTTAGGTGCCCTTACAATGTCTACACGTATTGGAAGTCCTGATAACTGTCGAGTTTGTCTGCGTGCGATGTATGTCCAGCTTAATTGAAATATCCGCTCAATTGAATCAACCACTTAGGTATATTCGCGCACTTATCTAAATGACGTCTTCCACTTCGGAAACTACTATATGCAAATGACCGTTAAATCACATCTGAGCACTAAAACTATATTATTCTATTTCTTATTGCATTTTTCATCGGTGTCATCAGCTAGAGGTTAGTTTGTCTTATTCCATTTTATTCACGATAAAATGATTATAGTTAATAACCTTATCTGGAATTCGTTAACGGGCACCAAAACATATCTTATAGACAGTGTTAATTATAGATACGGAAACCTTGTGAACAATTGCGTAGGCACACTTCCGCAATCTATTCATTACTAATCCTGGGTAGTAGTCAGAAAAGATAAATCGTAGGGAAACATTGAAGTCTAATTTAATTCTAACGAACATCGCAAGAGCCCTACATTTTTCTAAAAATAGAGTTTTTTAGCACTGCATCTCGACAAAATATTCGGGTATATAAAGGACAATGTAAATTTCACACTTTAGTTGAAAAAACGCTAATTTTGTTCACAAAAGTAGCATTAACACCACTTGAATTTTACTGTTCGTACTACTTTCCTAATAGCTAAATTTTACTGTTCGTACTACTTTCCTAATAGCTATTCTATAGAGCTATAAACCCTGAAATTGTACAACTTGCTCATGGTAAGAGCAAGTCCGTAATCCGCCATGTTAATATAAATTTTTTTCCTCCATCCATTTTTAACAGCAGCAGCCCTTCAAGGTCTTTTACGACTCTACAGGGCAAATATAACATTTTCATTCAAAACGTCGCGTTCTCCATTTTTGTCGATGCTAACATCGTAGTCGATTGGCATCACTTCTGTTTGCTGTAGAGGTCAACGATGCATTGCCCTTCTTGCTCACTAGTTCCCGCAGTGTGTGACGCCTGTAAATGCGATGACGGTAGCGGTTATGATGACAATGTTGTCATGTCACTTGATCTAAGCGTGCTGCTGCTGTTAGCGCTAAACCTCTTGACTCTGCTGTTGGGTTCTGGATTGTTCCAGATGACAGTATATGGTAAGCTATACGGTATAATTTGAAGAGCTGATATCTCATCGTGAATTTCACGGCTTCCCTGTCGCTCGCTTTTGAGGCTTGTGTACAAGATGTCACGGCCCAATATTTTCAACCAAAGTGTAGTTTTCCTCTTATTTTCCACTTTCTCACTTGGAAATTCTCCCCAATAATAAGTGACAATATGCTTTAGCAATAAGTTCTATGCAGTAGCGAAGGGAAAAAATTAGTTATGAAAAATGATAAGTGTACTAGCTACAAGTAAAAAGAAACGCCATAAAATCTATTCAGAGTTGCCGTACCCCTCCTAGGAACGCCTATTAAGTCTTCTTTACATGGCTTTTGCAGCTAGTTTTACATCGGTTGAAGAGCCTTTTTGCGAATGGCAACTGCTACACAAATGCCCCCTTTCTCTCACTCCCCGTATATATATATATGTATATAGACTTTATATATAAGTCTGCCAATTCTGTTCGTTCCGCTACCGCCGTTACGTCTAACCTTCACCGCAGTCAAATCACCGATCTTCATTCCGGGCGAGCTGGTTTCTCATTTCGCAGACGAATGGCGAACACAGACGTAGCCACCAGAAGAGGAAGAAAAACTCTTCTACGCAAAGAAAAGGCCTATATATGTAAGAACAAAGTCGCTCGCTGATCATTATCGCGTTTGTTGGCATTCACGAGGTAACGCCCTTCATTAGCGCACATTTGACGTCTCGGCTACTCTTTGACAGTGGTTGTACAACGCGAAGACGCCATCCTGGAAAAGATGTCGCTTTCTACCGCACTACCCTTCAGCAGTAATATTTTTGCACATCCCAGCGTAACACCCTCAAAGTCGCTCGTTTTTCTTCTCAGTGGTCGTAAAGCATAACCCAGTAGTGAAAACTCCCCAATGGATAACACCGGTTCTGACGATAATTCTGGCAATGGCGTCACAACAACTGTACCAATTCGAGAAGACGACAAATATTCGAATAGCGAAACTATGATATAATGATTATCGTTGTTTGCTATTTGTAACGTGCTTCGGCGATCGGTGGTACGACATATCATTACAGTGTAGAACAGACCAGGAATCGGAAAACTGAACACAGGTCGCCTTTTTACGCAACACGCCCCCTGATGCTCACAGTGTTTATAACATTGTGCTAGTTCGTGTAAAAGAAACAGCACCGATTACATGCATAATCGCAGTAATGTATCGTAGTACTGGAGAGGTGGTTTACAAAGGCATCCGCTGCGGAGAATCTGTGACACCGTCGCACATTCGTGCTTTTAACTGCGGTTAAAGGGAGACCTGAAGCCTAAGTTAGGGTCTGATGAAAAAGACGCCAGAGAACAGTAGGAGCACGCTCTGCTGGTAAAAACCGTGATGGCTTAGGAAATACCAGTTACGATTTTTCAACGCAATAAGCAACCATAACAGTGGAAGGAAAACCAGAGTTGAAAAACCACATTTACGACAACGGTGGAACAACAGAGAAAATTATCAACTTCTACGCGAAAAGATTTGCAGCAGTGGTAATATGAACATCATAAACAAATTTCTAGCAACCTCGAGGCACGAGCAGTTAATGTCAATAAAACGGTGTTTTTTAAGCGTGTCATGTCCAATTAATACAATTTAGGCGTGAAATTTAGCCTCTATTGACTACACGACAGACTTGAGGTGAAGTAAGAAAGGTACGAATGTCGCGCAAATAGCAGTGGCATGACATTAATAATAATAGTAATAACTGAATATGGTAGGATCTGCATATACCTATGTTGATGTGAATATATTTACCCGCAGTAGAAGAGCAGCGAGGTAAAAACTGCGGAGGAAAAGATATCCAAAGAAGGTGATAAGTTTTTTTAATACCCTTATACATTCCGATGTAGGCTAAAATCAAGGTTATACTATATATATACGTACATACACATATGTTTGTATTCAGATGTACGCATCCGTCTAGCTAAATCTCTATCCGCAAGCTACTCGTTCTGCTGCTCCTTCGGCTGCATCAATAGCCTAGTCGAGCAGTGAATGAATGCTGAACACAATTGCGTAGCAATGCTTTGTTTGCTTGTGTGTATCGGCATTTAAGCGGACACATAGCTAATCGCAGCTAAATGCTGAGCCAACATTCAACTAGTGCACATCCACCCTTATCAGTGGTACGTTTTTCCTCTTGAACGGTTGTCATGTATGTTAGATTGGTGCCTCACAGGGAAATATACCCTCTATCGAGACTGTTACAAAGCGTACCACCATAAACTGCTGACACAGTCAAAACTACCGCCCACGCGCGTCGACCTTTACGGTTGTGGCACTCCCTCGCAGTGCCGATGACTTTTTGGCATTGGAGCTTCGACTGTGGTAATGCAGCCAGTGAGATAACCAGCTTTCAGCTAAAATACCCGCTGAGTACAATCAGGTTTCATCATAGACTTGATACTGTTGATTACGACGGCAACACATGCGTCTACCGATTGGAGAGCCAGCAAATGTATCAGCGCCGCACGACTGCGGTTCCAGAAGATGCGTCTCAGTGGACAAAACACAAGGGAACGTCCCAGCCGACGACGACAAGAAACTCGGTCACTGGTTCACACAGGCAGAGGAATCGGTCTAATCTCTGTCCGAGAGGTGACCATGATGATCATTGGCGCGACGGAATTTACTCCGTTGATTTTTCTCTTTATTGTTCGCCAGACCACTCTATGATTTTGCCTTTTTTTCTTCTTTTCGTAACGCGTAAACATTCCTTGGTCGGCAGAGACGACGTTTGCAGTGTATGCTAGCAAGAAGATGATTACCCCACAATGTTGGTCATTATTCCATTAGTAGTAGAGGCTGAGTCAACAACGAGAACGAAACCGTTACGAGTCATAGGGCGGTATGGGAGACCGCGGACCCGAACCCTTCGATGATCAGGCGTTTGACAGTTGACTCATTGCTATAGATATGATTGTATTATGCACTGACAGAAAACAAGGTGTATTTGTGCTCGCTTTATGCGCTGTTCCTTGTCTGGCCGCGGTACGTAGGGTCTTGGCGATCAGAAGGAAGGGTTGGTTATCGAAAGCTCCCACCAGACGGCATTGTAGGGCAGACAAAGCCAAATGGCATCACTTCTACTTCTGTTACAGCAACAATAACAACAGCAATAACAACGTAGTTCTAGAACCCGATGACTTTAGACACTGATACTCGATAAATGATATTACGTCGATTCGGAAAATGCGGCATAGTTCGGGCACTCGGAATAAAACAACGAATGACATTATAAAGAAACCAGGTCGAAACAATGCCCGGGTGAGAAAGGGGCGGAAAACTCAGAAAAAAGACTAAATATTGTACTAGAGTTGTAGCGTTCACTGTTTCCGGATACAGGTGTGTTAACGGAGAAGAAGGGGCATGTTAGATAAGCTTACATCTACAGTGTCCGACTTACTCATAGCATTCTAAAGGCTCTGTAAATCATCCTTTCACAGATCCAACGTGAGGTAGATACTTAACGCAAGTAAGGAATTCCAAGCGAGAAAACTGGCTACTCCAAAACCAGCTATTTATTAAGAGCCATTATGCAGGAACCATTTATCAGGGCAAGAATGGTGCTTTTTGAAAGAGGTCTTTTAAATGTTCAAGGAACACTCGACGCGACAGATGTCTGCCAACATTCACGTGCGGGATCTGTTTAGGACGAAGCTGACCGAACATTTTGTAAGACTTCCCGGGAGATGGAGTTTGCTCGACTGAATCGGTCAAGGGTGGCGTGCTTTCAGACACTGAGGTATATTTAAAGATCTGGTCTGGCTACGGTAATCGGCCGGAATAACTGGAGTCGGTGATCCGTCAGGCCTGAGGCCGCTTACAAAGTACCCCAAAAAACAGTCATGTTAACGAGGAGAACTGCGAAGAAACTGGTCCGTCTCAGTGGGTTTTCTTTCTGGATTCGTGTTACCTCATCGTGATCTCCCGAAACCGTTGTCCTTTTGAAACCAACGCAGGGTGGGTTCAAGAAACTGCCATATCGGAGTTACCTAAAGGCACGCATTTGTCACAGACTTACAGACGCAGAAAGGTTAACCTATCGGTGAACGTCTAAGCATAAGTAAAATGATTAGTTTTTCCTTTAAAGTATCTGCTGAGACTTAAGCTTTATCTCGTTTGTTTCCGTTGACAGCGCACTCTGATTACAGTTCATATTTCTTATGGTCTAATACAGTCTAATATGCGTATAACATATGTGTGTATCTGGCACTGCGTCGTGGCATTTCTATACGCCAGAATACACCCATAAAGACACTTCTACTGACGGAGGATATATATCTATATATATTTTTTCTTTTTTATGGCGGATACCTTGTGTTGAGGTTTTTGTTATCAATATGCGTAGATATTAAACGAAGGCCGAACGAAAAAAATTGTTAAATCTTGACACAACGTGCTTATCGCAATATACAGCATATTCACCATCTAGTTGTACATTATTACATTATGAAGTTTTCAGTAGTTTTTTTGTAATTTATGTTAAATGGCATAGGGGTTTATGTAATGCGTGAAGACAGGATAAGCTGGTAAGTTCAAGCTAACTGTGTATAAATTTAAGCTATTAATTGTTTCGTGCTACGTTTTGTACATTGTCTCCAAAATTGAGAAGCTGCTGACTTTTTAGCTAGAATTGTCATTTGTGAATGTCGAAAGTACCTGTGTGACCTTTTCCATCCGAAGTTACCGCCCAATACTCGCTTAACCACAATTAGAAGGAAAGTTGTTTTATGACATCCATAGTCAATGTAAGCAAGATCCTCTTCACTCCAACTCGATGGACTTAAAAAATATTGGTTTTCTCTCAATGCGTGTATTTTCCAATAGCCTCAGACAGGCGCAGTACTTAAGACCATTACAGATATATACTGCACCGGCCTCTTTATTCCTTGAGCACCTATCTCCACATCAAACGAAACCCTTTCATGTGTTTGTACCAAATAATTCTGCACCGCAAAATAACACAAATATGTCGATATACGATAATCGGTTCGTAATTTCTTGTGTAAATTGCGCGAGTTTGCATCGTGTAATTATGTCGCCAATCCATTGCTGAAACTATCTGTTATCACCGCGTAATATATACTATAATGCGCACCCGCACCCGATATAATGTTACCGTGCCTGCCAAACAATAACGAAAAAGACTGTGTAGCAACATTATCGTTCAATCTCATGGTGATGCCATGAGCAAATCCACCCCGAAAATACGACCTATTTAGTCTTCCACGCATAGCAGCGCAAGCCCGTGATGAGTGCTTAACGCAGCCGAGCTCTGAGCTGAAAGGAGGCCTCTTATGAGCTGGTGACGGGGCTAGGTTACTGTTATTCACAATATCCACACTAAATTTCGAGCTCGCCTACCGTTGTTGCTCCGCTCCTGTTTCTGGCTATTCGCGTAGTTACACGGATGACATGTTCTTATAGTTGTTAAATCTCATGCAGTAATTGTATGCAGTAACGATTGTTTGTAGAGTGTCGCCTTCGGGTACCCCCTACTCTTCAATATAAATGTATTCACATAAATATAAGAAGTACGAGGTTGTTGTGCCTGTTAAACCATGTTGTTGTTTTCGGTATGTTTATCGTTATTATTGTTGTTGCGGGCAGCTAGGGCTGAGGCGATTAACCTCAAAAGGCACATTGTATTTTGTTGCTGTTGCCGACGACGGTTCGTAGCCTCAAAGTTTCTACGGATATATCTCTAGTACAATATGCTCGACGACACCAATTGACGTGTAAAGTCGTGAGCAGAATAATTATATATCTGCCGCATCATAAATACAGATACAAACACACATACAGAACATACTAGAACTTTTTCCAAAGCGCAAATTGCTCCGTAGTGATGGAGCCATATGTGCAACTACCGGTGCTTGACTGTATTGCCTCTCTACTAATTTGTAACGGCATGACATCTAAAATATTTTTTAAGGCTGACCATTAGCCAACATTTAACGTCCACGGTAGCAGTTTTTGCATTACTTCGTGAAACGGACCCCATATAAATGTAAATGTGCACCGGCGGGATCGAACCCGTGCACCTACGTGTCTCCTCCAGTCGCAAGGCCCATACGGATGCACCAAGCCATCGAGCTCGACAACGGCATGACATCTAAGAGGTGTCAACAAGCATTTTTAAAGATATCAGTAGGGAATGCTGGTACTCACGGCAATGGCACAAATGTGCGAAAAAGCCGGCAACAATAGCATGTTCTGGTCCGTCTACGAAAATGATGCGTCTACTCGACGTCTCTATGTCTGAGACGAAGACACAAGAAAGACACAAGAAGAAACCATTGAAATATTATTCATAAGACTAATAGCTCTACGCCTTGCATTAAATTATTTCTGTTAGGTTGTTCCAGATTATCAACTAAGTTTATTTGCGTATATATACAATACAGACACCATATATATATATATATATATATATATATATA